>CAJPEV010003612.1:3891-29301 GCA_905338385.1 Darwinula stevensoni | reverse complement strand
ATCCCAGGGAAGATCATGGAGAGCATACTAAGGGACCATATCTTGGATTTCCTCGAAGGAAACGCGTTCATTTGGGACTCTCAACACGGCTATAGGAGGCGTCGAAATTGTCTCACCAATTTGCTCGAATTCTATGACTGGGCGACGGAAGAGAGGGATAAGGGGAATCCCGTGGACACCGTATATTTACATTTAAAGATAGACCCTTTCCATGGAGTCACATCTGAAAACATTCTGAGTGCCCTATGTATAAAAGTACTATGATCAACAAATGTGGTGCGTATGCATGAAAGGCTCTGTTCCTTGATGATAAAGTCACGGATGAGGTTCTGATCCCATTACTGCTGTCCCAGGAGTCTATCCTGTCATAAGGAAGCAGGACTCTGAAGTGTTATAAAGGATGCATGCAGTATTTAACCCCCTCCTATGGAGGTGGCTGAGATGACTTCAACAAGAAACAATGATTATTTGAAAAGTACCTTCCATTTCAAGTCTGCTGACATGTATTCAAAATAAAGAGTGCCTGCCAGGAGCATTTCAATGCACTTACAATCATAAGAATAAATAGTTAAAGAGTACCTTGAAGAGAGCAGAGTACTCTTTCATGTCTTCCAGCACAGCAGTGACATGCTTGGCTGGGAAACCTCCAGTTTCCAATCTCAGAGCATGGAAATGTGAGGTTGCAACTGGGTGTAAATGCTGATTATATAGTGACCCATTGAATATAGGGACTTGCCAATGTATCCAAGTCTGAAGCTTTTACCTTCAATTGCTATGGAGTACAGACAATATATTCCAAAAGAAAAAACGTTTGGTAGCATGAAGATTGTGGGTTTTAAGACAAGATGGAGGAGATACAGACTAGGTAAGATAAATGAGAGGGAAAAGAGCAACTAGCCTTGATGATCTTCTCAGATTCGCCCCTCCACTTGCTCACAATATCAGCTGGTGAGAGATGCATCAATGTCCCTCTTCCTCCTTCTCTGGCAGCCATTCTCCCCAACAATGTCTTCCCTACAACCGCACACCATTTTCATAATCAATTGATAACCTCTAGAAGTAACACCTCCTTACTCTTCTTAAGTTTTCATGCTTCCTGATAAGAGAACCAATCATTGGTATCAGTATCAATAAAGTCTGCAAAAGAACTCGTTTATGGCAATTTGCTGAAATTTCCTGAATTCAGTGTATGATTCAGTGATGTTGTCAAACTTGCAAGGTAATGCTAGGTAATTTGTTTTCAGGTGATTGATAAAACACAAAACATGAGTTTCTTAAGGATGTGCTCATCTTATTTCAGAGTTAGCTGTATTCAAGTAAAAAAATTATGGTCAAGGATAAGCAAACAATCTGCATTTCAAATATTCGCTTTTAACCCTTTCACGGTCATACTGAAATATCAGTTGTCCTCCAAGGAGATTTCAGAAAAACTGGACTGTGAAAGGGTTAATGGTAATTGTCTTAGTTTCTATGAGCATCCTTTCACTAACATCACTGCATTAAAAGAGTTCCATTTCTTGCAGACATTCAACATTGTTATGTTCTGAATAATACCTGGAAATTAGCATAATGATATTTTATGCAGTGGTGGGCAAGTTGCTAATGCAATCTATATCTTTTGATTGGCAGCTGTCTTCCTCAATATGATGGCCTGCTTGTGAAGGGTCTCCCTCAGCTTGGTGGTAAACTTATACCAATAATTAGGAATGTAACGACTGCGTTTTTCCAATATTCAAATAAGCTGATATTGTACCCACCGGTATCAATAATCGATATTGAGAGGACACCTCCTTAACAAAACCAAGAACATGAATCCAAAAATGAAATTGAGGAAGCAGAATTCCCCTCTCTTCCTTCAAATTTTCTCTCCTGAAACCAAATTCACTGCCACATCTCTTTTCATTTGCAACTTGTATGCAAAGACCAAACCATGTCCTAAGAGTTCTCCCTTACAATTGAATCTTTCTTCCAAAATTGGGCATAGGCGCCTAAAAGTGTAACATCCATAGAGCATGGGCCTATTATTTGACTGGTCAATGCTAGGCAATTTTGTCAAAATTTTCCCTTGTATGAGAATACCCCAACTACTCCAACTTTATTTGATCATTTCCAAAATGCGTTTACTCGAATGGGGAAAGGATATGTAGCTTTCGTATGATAAGTGATTGTTGGGCAAGAAGTCAACATTTGTTATGGAAATAAGAGACCACTGCGCTGGCGTTTAACCTTTACCGTCCGATAGACAGATCTATCCGTACGAATAGTTTTCCTCCACGGCCGAATGACGGATCTATCTGGACGCTCGTTTGCGCTCGCGTATGGACATCCCTGGTGTCAGATCTTGTTCACCGCTCTCTAATATAAGTTTTCCCGACGAATTTCGGCAAAGTCCATTCAAATTCGGCAGCGTTCCTGTCTCCTCCCAGTTATCCCATTCAATTTCGGCAGGTGACTTTCGATTTCGGCATTCGCCGTTTCAATTTCGGCAGCACAAGGGAATATCTTTTTTTTTTGGGGGGGGGGGAAGGAAGGGGCACAAACGGATAGGGTATCTATATTTTCAACGAATAATCATTATTTTATTATGCAAAGGAAAACACATGGAAATTGACGCTGATTCTACCCATCGAAACGTTCTCTTCTTCTGGAATCTAATCAAGTATGTTTGTGCATGGCAAAACCACGCAAAGCACTTCTAATGGGTTATTTGCCCAACTGACGCCTCTCCTATTTCGGTCAACTTCTCTTTCCGACTTTGCTGCAAGTTTTGTTCGTGCAAGCGCAAGGGGATCTCTTGTTTTTGGTAACCAATGAGTATGAGGAATCGGGAAGGAAAGGGCACAAATGCAAGGGGAACTTTGTGGCTAATATTCATTATTTTATTATGCAAAGGAAAACACATGGACATAAACATTGATTATACCCATCGATAAGTTCGCTCCTTAGGCATCTGATCAAGTATGTTTGTAAAACGCCAAGCACTTCTGATGACTTATTTGGGCATGTTCTGTTGGATTCAAGAAAGACGAATATGCCGGCAGAAACTCCACGTGAACGTTAGGAAAGTCATCTGGAACCGAGGCTTGTTTGTGGGGTCTAGCATTATCTAAGATGGCAAATTGGAACTGAATATTCCATGCCAATTCATTCCACGCCAATTCGACCAGACCGTAAGCTCGACCAGCACCGAATTGGACGAAAATAGCCATACATGTAGCGGAATCGATTTAAAGAAACAAATTTCAGCTAATTTTTTATATCTCCCACCAATCTCCTGATATATGCATTTGACTGGCGGAAATTTTGGGCTCCCTGTGCCCATACTTACAGGAATTGTGAAACTGTTTCTGCAATAAATTCACTTCTAATTAAGATAGAAGCTTCATTCTGGTGTCATTTTAATTGCTAAATCGCCATCTTTAAATTGATTATAGACAATATGCTTCAAAGATAAAACAAGAAATTCCACGTGACCGAACGGTTTCATCATGTTCAGCGTTGAAAAGCGACACTTGCCACCTCTGAAATTCTTCACTCCAATAATTTATTCAAAAGCGCATGTTATGTCCTTTCTAAGGATACCAAACTCGAGATAGGCACTCAATGGATTATTGAGGTATGACTGCTTGACTGATGTAGTAGTACGAAAAACTTCCCTTGACGGAACAGTTTGACCAGTGTCAGCGACAGACAACTGCAGCTCCCCCTCTAAGAAACCAAACTTGTATCAGGTTGTAAAGGTGAAATTTAGACATTTTCCAGAAAACATTCTACTTATACACCTACATAAAAAGTTCTAACATTTTCCAGATTGTTCTAGAAAAAATCGAAATGTCTAAATTTCACCTTTACAACCTGATAATATTTCATTGAAAGGCGCATATTATGCCCTTTCTAATGCTACCAAATTTGAGATTGGCACTCAAAGGATCGATGAGATATGACTATTGTCATATCTCTTCGATCACTTCCCTTTTCAGGAAGCAAAGTGTTTAACTCATGGAACATTTAACTAAGTCTGAGTCATGATATTCCTTCACCACTCTTACTCTATATTCAACCCTAGACCTATGTGAAGTATTTTGGTAGTCTCTTACATCAGGATCTTATTTGGATTTGTGCATTACCTTTTTTGGTATCCAGATGAGAGCAATCTCAAAAAATTTTCATGACCTTGTGCCCTTACCTGTAACTCTTCTTATATAACAAGCCCTTTGCATCACCTGAAAATATATGTGTTAATTCCACCTTTGCAATTCCATACATATTATTTCTTTGCTATACTCGCTGATATTCCACATTCATTTCATTTTGTGTTTACTTGAAACACACAGTTTTTTGCAATATATCAGGGGCAGATGTCATGAGAACAATCTCATCTGCTATACTGGAGACTCATGAACTTAAAAAAAAATTATTGAATGTCTGACAAATGTTCTTGTCTATAGAAATGGAATCCTTTGTTCTTCAGATTTTAATGAAATTTCCATTACTAAGTAATTCCTCATGCCTCCATAGGATCTGTTACAGATTCCATGTGAAAAGATCACATTGCCTGCACACTATCACAGGGTGACATTGCATGGAAACTGTTTACCTATATGACTGCCCCATGTGGTCAATTGCCCTGTGACAGGATCATACTGTCCCAAAATCTCATCGATCAAAGGGCGACAGATCACATGTGGCCGGTCACCCTGTGACATGCTCACATGTGACTAGGTCACACTGTCCCAAAATCACATGACTGCTCACATGGATGAGCACCCATGTGATTTTTCCGTAAGGGAATGGGTGAAAGAAGGCCTCTGATAGAACTGAGCCATGCATAATTGCGCCCATTGTAGCGTAAAATGGAGCGCAAAGGCACGAGAATCCCAAGAAATCGCCATAGACACAACGTAAATGCAATGTCCATTGGAATGGACGCCAGGTCTGAAAGGGTGAAGTACGCCGATGACATCCAATTATCCTGCCTGCCTTCCTTACGTTTTCAATTGTCCCCAAGGTAAGTTTGCAGAGTTCGCAGGGTAACATTAAGACTAAGGTCTATGACTACCAAACGTTGTGAACATCACCACAAATTAGGCTTAGCAGGGTTCCTTTATTTCAATGATCTCACGCCCTCCAAGGGTGTTTTCTAGCGTCAGTTGCCTCATTTCCTACAAGAGTAGTGCAGAATATTGATTCTAATTGGGGTTGTTGTTTTGAATGGTGGTATAGTTGGTTTCATTGGGTCTTTCAAGGCAAACGCGGGCAGAGAAGGAATGCGCCAAAAAATTTCGCGGGTGCACCATTGCGATGATAGGACTTGACTGCGCTGAGAAAACGATTGAAAAAACGAAAGACAAGCAAGGCGCCGATATGACGTGAATCATTTCAGCGCGGGGTAAGATAGAGTAAGAAACAGGTTTTTCATACTGTGTTTTTACTCCTCCAATTGTCTGCCACGAAATAGGCGCTACGGAATAGACTTCGGATCGTACATACTCCACCTAGAGATTTAAATTTTCGTTCGTGTAAGTTCCCGTTTTACTCTAGACTCACATCCAACAATGAAAATAAAGTTTGCCGTTGCGTCATTGCTGCATCGATGGTTCAGGTCAATGCATGGATGCTTTCAAAGCTAAAGGGACTTTCTATTGATTGCATACTTGATTGATTGAATGACTTAATTTCCTAATCCCAATCACTAATTTTAGGCAGGGGCAGTTATTTTGAGACAGCAGATGTCACCCAGTTGGATGGGTGTGTAGTGCCATTTAGAAGGGGTAGGGGGTGGGGTGCAATCAATCGAAAATCTCTGTAACAGCTCTAATATCCAGGTTTTGAGTTACCGTCCTCTAGCCGCTTGTGGTTTCTGCAGGCATACTACAGGGTTGCCAAAAATAGTAAATCACTCGAAATTTTGTTATAAAATCCATTAAAAAAAAAAGATTGACGTCAAATTGTGATGGAACGTTATCCTAACATGTTCATAAAGAGCTTTAGCAGCTCTTAATGAACTTTAGATAGTGTTCCATGACATTTTCATTCGTCTTCGGTCACCCACTTTTGAGTTATGAGATCTTGTCGAAATGGTCAAAACTGTGGAAAGGAATGCGAGTGAATGTGAGTGAAATGGCATGCAACTGCCGCTGCGAGGCACGAATCCTCATTGATTTTCATTTTTAAAAAAATCAGTTATTGTGGACGGATCATTGGGAAAACTTTAAAAGATGTCAGATGTGTGCTTTTCACCATCTTAAAATTTCAAGCATGTGCATGCATTTTCAGACATCCCCATGTAATTGTGGATTCGTGTCTCGCAACAGTCGCATGCCTGTTCACCCCGAATTTTGACCATTTCGGCAAAATCCGTCAAAACTCAAGAACGGATAGTTGCAGGAGTATTACATTTTAATAGTTCTTGGAGAACATATTAGGTGACGTACCATTAAGTTTTCGTGTCAACCCGTTCAAACATTTCATAGCAAAACTTCGAGTGGCTTCCTTTTTTTCGGTCAACCCAGTACATGTACGTTGACAGAAAAGGCACTCATCACGCACTCGCATAAAATTTTGATATCGACAATGAAATTTATCGGAACGCAGCTATTTCTCGAAATCTCTAATATGGGGGGCGATACCGATTTAATTTCTTTCCTACTAATAATGATTGGCTTACTGACTGACAGAGAACTCAGCAAATTTACCAATCATTGAGAGATTTCCATACTGGTTCTATACAACTTTTGGCAATTGTACTGAGCTGTGTTGTAAAATTTCTCTAATTATATTGGGTGAAGCAAAATAATTGCCACTCTTTCAATTCTGAGGTGCCTCTGAAGCAACACTAAACAAAACAAGGTTTCTTTCATCCATACGTCTATGCATCCTTTGAGCATCCAGATACATTTTCCCGCTTTTCCCCAGTGGTTTTACCTCATGAATGATTTTACAAAAGCAACAGGAATTTTATTTTTCCCTCGCATCTCGTTGACCATGGGACCTATGAAGGATGATTCATTTAAAAGATTTTTTTTCTTCTACCCTTCAGAATCTGCAGGGCAGAAACCTGACCTACCTGACATCTGGCAATTTGCTGATTGGATTTTTTGCATCCCTGGATCATCATCGAGAGAAACAATGACTTCTTCCGCAAAAACAGTTTTCTTTAGTTTAAGCTAGTTTCAGTATTCCGCTCCCTCTCTTCCTCTCGAACCAGTTTTTCACAGCTTTAACACTAGAAGGGCCGCAGCGGTCATTTTGACCGCTTGCGAACTTTAAATGAGCACCATGCTCGTACTTTTTGATGTACGAAGTTGCGGTTCTTTGACTTTTCATCATATAGGGTATTACACGTTCACACGAAAAATTGGTCTTTTAGCTGCGACAGGAATGCCTGTACAGAACGCCATACATAGAAGGGCCGTTAGCGGTCATTTTGACCGCTGTTAGTTTTTCGCATAGCCAACAGTACGCCGCTCGCTTCTGGTGTGGTTGGACGTGTTTGCACATAAGCTCGTATAGCCCGGTCTGTCACAATAGTTCGACGACAGGACTTTACTCTGGCTCAGATACTGGCAGAACCTCAAGACCTAGCGGGAAACCAGTCAGACTTCAATGATCTAAGGTCAGATGTAGAACTAAACGGTAATGACGAGGATATTATACCTCAGCATGTTGGGAATTTCTCAGAGAGTGATCCGGCCGATGAAGAAATGAGCGAGCCGGACGCTGCACCTACACCGGACGCAGGTCCCGCAGTTCCCAACAATGCTCAACGCAACGGCAGCGGACGCGGTGGCAGACGATATCTGGGGAGGCCTACTCCACATGCGGCGAGCGATCAAGAACTTGGAAAGGACGGGAAAACTGTTTGGAAAGTTATTGACAGCGGCGTGAATAATCCTGGAAGGCTGGTTGGACTGGACAGAACGTGCTGAAAGAGACAGCAGGACCCACGTCGCATGCTAAACGTAATAATGCTGATAGCATGTAACAGGCCTAGAGGGAATGCCACTGGAGACAAACAACTCTTCCCCAGCGAAGCTCGGTGCAGGTTCATGCAGTACATGGCCAACAAACCAGATAAATTTGGCATAAAATACTGGCTTTTTGGCTGATGTTGACTCGAAGTACGTGTGCAACGGATTCCCATACCTTGGGAAAGATGACTTGCGTCCTGCCAACGAGTCATTGCCTGAAAATGTGATCATGCAGCTCGTGGGCCCTTATCTCAAGAAAGGGCGCAACATCAACACTGATAGTTTCTTCACGTCGCTGAAGCTGGCTAAGAGGCTGAAACCGCAACAAACAAGCACTGTTGGAACAATGAATCGTGTGAAAAGGGAAATCCCAGAGACTATGAAGACATCATAGGGAAATCTTTACGAGACCACCATACTAAAGAGTGCAAACGATACTGCGCTAGCAGTATATCAAGGAAAGAAGAATAAGAATGTTCTGGTGCTAAGCACCCTGCACCCGAGTGTCAAAATACGCGAAGGCAAGAAGCTTCCCGATACCGTAGAATTCTACAACGCCACTAAATTTGGCGTGGACATAGTGGACCTTATGGCTCGTGAATATTCTGAGGGCTGCATCCCGCAGGTGGCCTCTACACGTCTTTTACAATGTGCATGACCTGACAGCAAGCAATGCTTGAGTAATCTATAAAGTGGCTACTGGAAAGAGGATCTCTCGACACAAGTTCACTCTCCAACTTGTAGAAGAGCTTAGGGCAGAGTACACGAAGAAAAGACCGGAAAATGAGCCTCAAACCAAGGTGATCGCAAGCGACGCCAATGTCAAGTACTCTTCAAATGCAAAAGGAGCAAAACATTTGACAAATGTTCTGCTTGCAACAAGACCGTTTGTGGAAAATGTTCGGACAAGATAATCACTTGCACTGACTGCTAGTCAACATTTTGAACGTTTGGCTTGTACTTTTCACTTTCACAAAAAAATCACTCATAAATATTTTGTATTTTGAATTGTCTAATGAACAACTTTTTGTATTTTTTCCAAAATAAAATATAAACTAACAGTGTCAATATCCTACAGTCGATAGTCAATCGATATCCGCCTCTCAGAAGCACGCCAGATGGTTATTCAGCGGTAGCGGTCGAAATGACCGCTCGCGGCCCTTCTAGGTATGCGGGTGGGTCCGGCCCTTCTAGTGTTAATCAATCAGTCTTTCTGCAATAGGCCTTTTTCTGCAATCTTTCTTCCATTTCCAAGAAATTCTAGCAAAACTCTTACCCTCACCTCATCCTTTTGCAAAGATCATCACTACCATGGGCGGCAGGAGGAGCTCTGGCCTGAGATATGTGCACACAAAGCGTACCAACCACCCACCTGCCGATGCGATTCCTCATGCAACAACAAATTCGAGTTGCCTTTATGTTAGCACTCATCTTAAAAAACGGCTTGAGAAAAATGAGCAACTTTTGTAAAATAACATTAAAAGGTATGTGGAAGTCATTGCAAAAAAAAATGTTTAAAAACATCATCTGGTATCATGCACTCCAAAGAAACCCAAAGAGTGGCGCGTCTTTTTTATTTTTTTGCTTCAGCTGGTATATGAGTGAGAATTACTGTGAGGTGCCTAGCGGAGAGAATGACTTGAATGAAATTGACAGTGACCCAATCTAGGCACCCAAGGCGCAGGACTGAGATCAAAAGAGTGTAAAGAGCAAAAGGTCAAATACTTCAGAGTTACAAAAGAAATACTGAAAAGGAAGGTGACCAGTGCCAGGAGGTCCAAAAAGGAGAAGAGTCCTCCAAGGACGAATGCCAGCAGTTGCAAGGAATTCCAACTGAGATGGGGACAGGGAAATAGCTTCACGAATCACCTGCTTCCCTTTCTCCAGTCCTATCACCTCCATCCCACCAACACCACACTGGATATTGCACAGAGCACCATGCATTGTAATTATCCCTTCTTTATGAAAGAACCCTCCTCCATCCATTAAAGAAATCCTTTGGAGTCATCTCACCTCTTCCAGTGAAAAATAATCATGCTCTAGTGCATCTTTGTCTGATGAGTCTGGCTCTTGCTCTGCTCTCACCTGCCCAGATATCATTCAGAATATTCATGCAAGATGTACCATATTCAGAGGCTATTGAAACAATACTGATAGCAAAGTACATACACTTCCTGAACATACCATAGACTAACAATAGAGTTGGGCCAACCCATGGATACTGTGACTCAGCTGATGAGCATTGAATTTAAAAAAAAGCAAGATGAAACCTGCATTGAGAACTAAATGAGGGGTCTTCTTTCTTTTTTTTTTGTAGGCAGACTGCCTGGTATCCTAACTGTAAACCCTTTTGGGCACCTATTTCTGATAGTTTTGTGCTCTGAGTAATTCCTAGCCACCCTCATAATGGGAGAAGTTGGCTCATTCTATCTTCATCTAAAGCAGTTCTATGGGACAGACTACTGTGAGAGTTCTGTGATGATGAACTGCATTGACAGTCCATGAGTAATGAGTAAGTTGGCTTTTTAAGTTCAAAGTCATAGGTTAACAAATTTTCATGTCAACATAAACTTCAGTTCAAAATTGATATTTGAGTGATATTTTTCATTTTGCAAGGGTCACATCATTTGGCATTCTAAAATAATACAAGTCAAGTTTATAAGGATAACTCCTATGTTTGCATATGCTCTTATGTATGTTTTGGCCTGTGCATATGCTTGCTTCATGATCCTGGAGGCCTTAGCAACTCAAGTTCCAGCTCTCTGCCAATTCTATGAGAGATAGGATTAACTCTTTGCTTGAGCTTGCTAAATACTTTAGCCATTAGTGTACACTGCACCATGAAGTTGAAAAGTCTAAAACTAAGTGCCATTTTCATGAAGACATGCGATAGCAATTAGACAACATGTTTTGAAGAGATTCTTTGTGAATGAAGAAATTAAACAGAGTTAAACTGTAACGGGCATGGGGTGCAGTGGGTTGGATTTATGAAAATATCAAATATGAATAAAGTTAAAATAAAACCTTTACCTTAATGCGCCCCGATTCCACTACAATGAATTCCCTTCCAGGAAATCAGGTCTGTGCCAATTCAAATTTGAGCAGGAGTAACTAAGGCATAATTCAAGAAAACAAAATAAAAAATATATTTCCAAAAAAAAACTAATAAAAAGAAGACAATAGAAATGTTAGCCAAACAACCGGTCCAACCCCTTTACAGTACTTTCAATGACAAAGGGCTGATCTTCACTTCCAGATAAAACCTTGCAAGTTCTGGGGAAAACTCACGACCATCGAAGCGAAAAGATCCTCTAACTAAACGTTTTTCCTCTGTATGTTTTTTAGAGAGAAAGGTGGCCAGTTTCAGAGCACCCATGATCAAAAGGGCCCAAGTACCCCAGTCAAATCGGTACTAACTCGAGTTCTTCAAGTTCGAGTTCGAGCTCTTCAGTCACCTCGGAGTGAGGGATTGAGGGAGGGATCTTCAGCTGAAATCTTGTTGGATTGGAGGATAGGTTTTGGAGATTAGACTTGATTGGAGGGACTTTGATACCCATTCGCATGATGATGTTATGGCTCCTTGTACAGTGTTTGGGTAGCACATATGAGAATAAAAGATCCTGCATTTAAACTGTAAGGAGCCCTTCCACGGGTTGACTGACCCCAAACACTGGGTTCACCTCCATATTGATGCATCTCCACGTGTTGATGGTTCACCTCTTTCAGCTTCCTCCCCGCCTTGACTCTCTACTGATACACTGGACGTTGTGCGGTCATAGGCTGGCATACGTTACAAAACATATGACCATCTGAGTTCTGGTACTTACAAGGTTAAGCATGCTGTCTACTTCATTATTGTCTTCCATACTGCCCAAATATAACTGAGGCTAAAATTCAGTACATAAGACTTGCTTGATCTATAAGTGTGAGGACTGATCTAACCTACTTCAATTCTATTCTAAATCTGTGCTTCATGTTGAACCATCAATTCCATTTCAATCCATATTGAAAATGTTTAAAATTTGATATTATTCTGATCCCCAGAATGCATGGTTCAGAGTGGGGAAAAGATCCAGGAGGAAAGAGGAGTGCGTGAAAAAAATTTTGAAAATAAAATAAAATAAAAATAAAATTTTTGAGAAGAATGAAGAAAATAGGAGACCAGGCTATGCTGGGGATTGTGGGCAAGGAGAAGGAAATCAGGATCTGGCATCTTCCTTGACTCTACTTCCTCCTTCTTGTTCTTGCCCCTCTTTGTCACTGGTCGGGGTTGCAAATGTTGTTTGCACTTCAATCCATTTGAATCATGAGCCTCCACTGCTTTGATCAACTGAGGCAACTTCCTGAATTTCTGGGTATAGAATGCCTCATAGTCAATGAGGATTCGCTCAAGGTCAATGTTGTCACACACTTGATATCCCCGAGCTTCTTCAGCCAACATGCTCTCTGCCAGGTCTTCATAACTAGAAATGTTGCAATATCATTAATACTTTCATTTGCTCCTATATTATAAACTTTTATTTTGCATTATTGGTGCAACTTATAATTTCTTTTGTGCAAGTATTTATAATTGCTAGACAATAACCCACCATGATACATTTTTAACATTCATGGATGGCATTTTCTTTTTTTCACATATTTCCATATAAAGGGTGATTTTAAAAAATGCCCTATTGTTTCCTATGGGAGAAACAGTTTCATAAATGAAAAAAAAAGTTATACATTGGCTGTGCAATCAACATTGGAAAGTTACAAGGTGTTGAGATGCATGTCAATTTTTTCAGCACCCCTGCCTAAGTCATGCAATGTCCATTTATGCTGTTTACATGTGGATCATTCCACCTTAAGTGAGGTAATGATCTGTGCTTGACCATCTCAGAATTCAATTAAATTTGGCAAATGGTTGGATTATTTTGAGAATACCCTACAGAAAAAAACTTCAAGTGGAGTACTTCAAGTCTGCACTTCAAGTAGAGGCTGAGAAAAGTGAGTTTTAATTTGGTCATGGGGCACAAAATGGCCCCCAACCCCAAAATGCTAAATTCCCAACTACACAGTTATTATGTCACCACCCTATTTTGATTGGCCATAACTTTCAAGGACAATTGGATGGAGCTGATATTTAACAGAGAGGTTTATGAGTCAAAGAGGTTTTTTCACATCTGCAAGATGGCACTGCATGCTGATAAGAGGGCCCTGTTGTTGACCAAAGGGCCCTCTATCTTCGTGGAATGCCAATTTTTTGGTAGGAAAAAAAACCTTACAGGCCCATAAGCCTCTTTGCCAAATATCAGTCACATCTGAGAGCCCTTCAAAAGATTTGGGTATTGAAGCCAATTTAAATAATATGAATTAAGGTCAAAAGTGGAATTTAGGGCCAAAACTGGGCAAACTGAACTGAATTTAAAAAAATTGAATTTTGAGATGATGGAGCATAGACCATTACTGCACTTGAGGTGTAATGATCCACCTGTAAACTTTGTAATGCATAACTTAAAGAATTGTTCTGAAAATAAAAACCAGACAATCATCTCAATACCTTGTACAGTATATGTCCAATATCAAGAGCTAACGAATCTTATCATTTTTGCTGAAATATACAAATCTTACATTCTCCTATAATGGTGGGGTATTTAAAAAAAAATTACCCTATATGCTAAAGCAGGGGTTCCCAAACCCCTGCTTCGGATGTTGAATTTTGAGTTGTGACCAAAAAAGTTTGGGAACCACTGTACTAAAGGGTAGTGCAAAATACCTGCTCCCCTGCCTCCAGACAAAACCGGCAGAGTTCAACCAAAACACAAGTTACCCTTCATTTCTTACTATCACACATAGTGAGTGCAAAACTTAAACTCAGCATTACTAACATGTGCCTTTGAAATGTCCTGATTCTTTAAGGCCAAAATTTCAACAATTTTCAGAGCAAGTCAACATCATCTTTCAAGGTGTGAAACACCACCAGTTTTTCCTTCATATCCTTGATTGAAAAGTGATTGTTTCACTCTCCATGCATCATTTCTTATGCTCAATCCTTAACAATTGACCCCACTTGCTTGCAAACATTGTGATTAAGTAAGTTCCCTAGCCATTCTTCATATCCAGTGAAGTCAATGTCATTTTACTGTTTCTTTTAGAGGCCAGAACTCTCTGTTCTGTTGTCTTAGTGCAATTGTGAGAGCATCAGGGATCTAAAACCTTCAAACTGAGAATGAATATCACTTAAGGTCTTGTTCCTGTTCCATTTTAATGCACTTCAGCTGCATTTCATTGCAAATTCACTTTTTTGCAATGAATTTTGCACCCTCATCTTTAGCAATTTTCCAAGACATGGCCACAGCTCAATGTTTTCTGTCATCTAGGATGTCTGTCATTTTAAACATTTATAGTATTGCAAATAATGTTATGTGATAAGAAATTAGGGGTATCTTTTGTTTTTGGTCAAACTCTGCTGGTTCCATCTGGAGCAGGTATTTTGCACCACCCTTTATAATAGGTGATTCACCTGTCACAACAAGGTTAGGAAGAAGGGAACATACCCATTCTTGTGCAAGTAATCAGCAACAAGGACAAGCAGAGTACGCTTGAGGATCCTCCCATGGCTCCTCTCCTACAAATTCCCATCAATTCAAACATGGTGTTATAATTATGAGCAAGAAAGAACCCACTTTAAACTCAGCTATTACTTATTTTTCTTCAGATTTCAATCTCAATGAACTTCATGGCAAAACATCACATGATATATATCCCTTCACTATAGGCAAGAGGCTTACCCAATCAAGGACTTTAGACTTGTGACCAAGGTAAACATCTGATGTAAACCAACTAAAGGGGCCATTTCATATCAACTCACATAAAATAATGAAATTTATTGCTGGACCCTCATAGATTCGCTTGCAATTATTAGATATATATGGGGTGGTCCATAAGTAAGTCTACTGAAGGATCACCAACTACAGTAATTTATTATTCACCAAGGTTTGTTATATTGTATTCTTCTTTATTTTTAGGTCCTATTGGTGGCTATACTTGCTTACTGCTGAAATGGCTCATAGACCTATGAAAGAGCACAGGATTTTAACCATTGGTTCATTAATTGGGTAAACTTATTTTTGGGTCAACCTGTTTTTCCATCTGGAAAAGGTGTGATGGAAAATTTAATACAATAAGACCAATGGTTTTCAAGAAAGCTCCCCAAAATACAGGGGATAGGGGCATATAAGAAATGAATCAGCAATTGCTAACTTCTTTACTATTAGTCCAATTTAATCCTTTTAAAAGTCGAAAAAATAAACTCTTAAAAAGCGGATTCCAGCTTTTATCTTAATTTTTTAGGTACAAGAAATAATAATAAAGATACTGACATAATATTATGCAAGTGACACATTTTGGGGAATTTTCCTTGCAAGAGATGGAGATACCATTATTTTTCTGGCCTTGATAGATTCTCTTCAGGCTTCCATGTTTCAACCAGTTTCAAGGTGTGCCTTTTAGCTTCACATGTGAAAAATTTGACTTCCTGTCATAAAGAAAGACATTTTTCCTTTTCTGATAAAAAAAAATTCAAAGCGTGAACTGCTACACTAATTCAAAGAGTCAGTACATTTCTAAAGATATAGAGGGTATGGGAAAAAAGACCAACAACTTTTAACCAATATAGCTCTGCTCCAACTTGAGCTCTCTTCATGAAACTAACTGTGCATACATGGATATGGCAAAAACATATTTTCAGACTTTCTTCCAAATTCATTGCTTAGAGGAAAGGCTATGAGCAATAATTAAAAAGAAGTTAGATAATAAAAATGGGCACAAGCTCATGCTGACAGAGAAATGGAGGATACACTAAGTGTACCCTTCATTTCTCCACTTCCACACCATCCAGGCCACATCCAACTTTTCTTCCACTGAAATTCATTTTTTTTAGGCTGGCCTTTCCTTGCAAATTGATTTGAATAAAACTCATCAGAACTACAACAGGTGAATCAGTATCAAAACTGAGTTTGATGCAGGTATATTCAGAGTTCCCCTTCCTCTTTGCCAGTGAACAAAGCAGGTGGATGAGGCCCTCAGGAAGGACTGAAGTCTCAGACCCATTTTCAATCTTTAATTTATTTTGAGGAATTGCTCATGGCCTTCCTTAGAAAATATCAACTTAGATCAGGGGTCTCAAACTTATTTCAATGTGAGAGCTACATTACCAAAACTGGACTTCTCTGCTGGCCAAAGTGTGAAACAATCAAATGAATAATCTGCAATTTATGATCATTGATCCAGATTAAATTTCAATACACTGTTGCATAGATATCAATGTATATATGGTGTAAGTTTCACGAAAATAGCTCCAGTGAGAGCAAAGATATACAGGTTAAAAGTTGTAGGACTATTTTTTTTCATACCCAGTATAATTTTTCCATGTTATCCAAATTCTTTGCTTTTTCTTTACCTTTGAATGGATGCTCCCATGGGTTCTTCCCATAGGAGCCACATTGATAGGAATATAAAGCACTGTGGATGTAACCTTATTTGAATAAGTTAACTCAACTGATATGGCAGATATTTGTAGGTGTTCTTGATTGCTACATTAATTGCAGTTCTTATTTGATATGAATTATGTGTTTAAATTAAGATAAAAGTTTGACATTCAAGGCTTTGGCCTATTATTGTGCCCACAGTTTTATTTTCCTTTCCCAATTTCTAATCCACAACATAACTGAGTAGGTTCAACCACCAAGGAGAGTCAGTGTTCTTTTTTTATGTTGGTGATTGCCATAAGAAAGATTTTATGAGAAAAGAAATAGCCAAGCAGCATTTTATCTTTCACAGGAGCTAATGAGGGATATAATGATGAGGAAACTCAGTCACTTACCATGCAGGGGACAGGGATGGGGTCAGGAGGAATCTGTAATGGAATTAGGAACAGTAAGCATGACAGGATAAAGATTACAAGCTTTTTCTTACACTCTACACGTATAGTGCCCATGAATGTTTGAAAATTCAACACAAAAACTGGTACTTCCTGCCACTATTTCCCCCAAGAAAAACACATTAAAAAAATATGAATACCCAACACAACAAGGACATATCTTGTACAATGTATACCATCAGAAGATGGTTTTGGGTACTTGGGAACTTGAGTAAATGTCTGGTCTTGCAATTGGAAGCAACACAACTTCTATTAAAGTTCTCTCAATGCAATTCCCAAATTCTCAATCCCTGTACTTCTGCTCTCAAAACAGAGAATGCATACAATTCAAGGAATGATGCCTCATTGGGCCCACAACCCAACCTTATGGGAAAAAGCTGACCCAGGTCCGAGGCTTACAATTCTTATTTCTCAGGGGAGATCATGGGAAAGAAAAACAACAGAACCACATCATATATAAATACTTCATTCATGAAAAAGAGACAGCAAAAGTGAGGGATCTCAGCCTAAGGACATTGCTGGCAACAAAAAATGAAATAAAAATTTGGGATATAGAAAGTACAGAAGATAGCCCTATAGATCATCCAGAGATACTCAAAGAGTAGTGTACATTACTGATATTCCCTTCTAGATGCCTGCTGGAAATATTCAAATTCAAGGGTTTCAGAGGTGTTCAATAAGAGTGCAATCTGGAAAACTCTGCAGAGGATGACACATCACAAAAGTTATAGAAACATGGTATGATTATGCCAAAACCATATCAAATCCATATTTTAAAACTTGCAAACAAGAAAAGCATAAAAAGAGCAAGGTGAACATTGGACTCCAGGCTTGATCAAGGAGTTCCCTTAACCATGATGGTCATGAAGTAACTTCACCTTCAGGAAGATATTCAACACAAATTTCTGACTGAGGATATCAAATGAGAACCACTAGAAAGTAAGGGGTCATAAAGAAACCAAGTGAGCTCCCAGAAAGAGTTAGCAATTGACACACCTTGACCAGAATACCTATAAATTGCTTTTTCATGTGTTCTTGAATGTACAAGTATTCAAATCAGTGCATCAACAACACAGAGTTTGCTCATTCACTGGACCAACATGTATTACTCTCAGTTTAGATTATTATAAAATATGTTAATATTTCATGGGCTTTCCCATGTGTTTCCTCCCCAATGAATCCATAACCTGGAATGACATAATCACCAGGGGAAGAGTATAACCTCCCAAACCTTCCATCCTCTTTTCATATCAACACATTAAGATATGGAATCAAACAAAGAGAATAATGATGAGGCAAGATGCCAGAGTGGGAGTCAGAGACTTCTTTGGGCCAGATAGAGTCCCACCAGGACCCTTGCAGCAGCAAAGATCATGTCTTCTCGCTTCATCCCTGTCAATGCCCGGTGCCACTCTGTCTGTGGGACCTACAGGTGCAACCAATACATCTCTCCCATCAAAACATTCAAAATTGACAATTCAGTGCAAACATGGATTCCAAATTTTAGCTTCTTAAATCTCTTTGGCTGAGCATATCATATCTCAAAGAAATTCACCATCTTTCCATACTAACTCAAATGATTGAATATAGGGTGGTTAAAAAAATAAAGCTCTATGGGAGAAACAGTTTTATAAATGCAGCAAAAAAATTACATTGGACATGCAATCGATATTTGACAGTTATGTGTTGAAATGCATGCCAGCTTTTTTCAAACACCCCTGCCTAAGTCGTGCAATGTCCATTTAGAGGTGAATTAAAGGTACTTAGAGGTGGATCATTCCACCTCAAGTGAGGTGGAATGATCTGTGCTCGACCATCTCAGAATTCAATGAACTTTTCAACTTTAACATTTCAAGGGACAGTTGGATCCAGCTGATACTTGACAGCGAGGTTCATGAGTCTAAGAGGTTTTTTTCACTTCTGCAAGATGGCACTGTATCCATATGTAGAAGGTGCTATTGTTGACCAGGTGATCGAGGGTGATTTAAAAAAAGCTCCACCATTTTCAAAGGGGAGAGAGTACGATTTGTGTATTTGAGTAAAAATATATGAGATTAAAAAACTCTTGATGTTGGACATTTAGGAAGCGCTGAAAAGATTGTCATTTTATTTCTGAACAAGTCTCTGAGCCATGTATTGCCCTGTTACAGTGTTTCCGGAATGACTTTAACTCCCGTTAACACGGGCTCCATACTTTTCAATGGACCCTGTTGGCGCTCAGCAAAGTAGTACTTCTAACACTAGCAATAGATGTCACTTCATGCAATAGAAGCGTAATCGAGTCCTCAATCTTGCCGTAAGACAGTGGTCAGTGACCAGTGTCAGAGTCGAAAAAGTATTATGTGCAAAGTATATGGCAAAATCATATATTTCAGCTCAATATAAAGTAATTAAATGACGTTTGATTGAAGATTTCAATAAATAAATAAATAAATAATAATAGTGATTTATTCATGGTTCTAGAATAAGTGTGCATCAGCAAATTGCATTCCATCGTCAAAGGGTAAACATAGAAAGAGTAACAAAATTAAGGGGGTTGTACTGAGCCAGAGTGGCGGTCTTCTCTGGTAGTTTACTGGTTTATCAAGCAGGTCATGAAGGGAATTGCTGACTGGTAGAATCTTCACATGAGGCACTTGTGCTTTTGCAAGAGAGATGAGATGTTTCTTAGGTTCATGGGTGGGCATTGTCGGTAGGATGCCATCGCGATGGATTTTTTTTAGAATTTGAAGGGCATGGGCATATTTAGATGTAAGATCCAGTCGTCTTTTCTGCAAGGATGGGATGCCCAGGATTGACAAGGCCTTTTCGTAAGTTTCATATTTACGCCCAAGGATTAAGCGCAGGGCACGCTTCTGCACCTGTTCGATGGTAAATACGGCTCGACTGAGCAGGGAGCTATTCCAGGAAGCGCAGGCGTACTCAAGAACTGGCTGGATATAAGAGAACCAGACATACAGGAGGTCCTCCTGACGTGCGCCAATAGATTTCAATATCTTTAGCACTTACATTAGCACTCATTACAGAAGTGCTTTCGAATATGCTCGGTATCATTTCCTCGGTATCATTGGAGGTTTTCTTTACCATGTTTTTCTTTCACTCATAAAATATCTTTATCAATGAAAATCTCACAATCCCATGATGAAGTCCGTAGCCATCTACTGTATCAGGGAGGGGGGGGGGGCACTCACTGTGTCCAAGTCCCTATATTCTATTCCATTTTTTCATGACACCTGCCGCCAAATGGTACAGTTTCGGCCCGAGTCTATACGAATTTTAGCAGCGTTTTTAATTTTCTTATTGTACAATACTCACTTTCTGTTTACGCAGGCAGTGTCATACTGAAAACGGGATCTTACGACCTAACTCACTTACACCTCTACCGTTGTGCTGCTTGTGAAGCTAATAAGTACGTCATTAGTTATGATGATAAAGACAAGATGTCTCTCACTTCACTGCAGGCAACAGTGCCACGGAAAGGGGGTAGGGGGGTTAAAGTCAATCCAGAAACACTGTACACAGTTTACAGGTCCTACACCTTTGTTTTAATGTTAAAGTTAAATTCATTGAATTCTGAGATGGTTGAGCTCAGGTCATTACCTCAATTAGGGTGGAATGATCCATCTCTAAGCACCTTTAATTCACCTCTAAATGGGCATTGCACGACTTAGGCAGAGGTGTTGAAAAAAAGCTGGCATGCATTTCAACACCTTGTAACTGTCAAATATCAATCGTGTGTCCAATGTAATTTTTTTTTGGTGCATTTATGAAACTGTGTTTCTCCCATAGAAAACAGTAGAGTGTTTTTCTTGAAGCACCCTAGATATCTTTGCAAGTTAAAATCAAGGTTGTTCATCCCTGTTTTCAAATTATGACAGAGGAATCAATTCTGAGAAGCAAAGCAAAGCAGCTGTGGAAACGGAATGATTCATATTTTAACCACTTAATTGGGTGTGAGTGCAATCATCACTGCCATTCTTCTGCATGGTGGGTATGAGGAGAACATTAATCATGGGATTTCAGCCCCTTACAACTGGGCTATTTCCTGAATATACTCGTCTTGGGTCCTTGGTTTAGAAGTATACACCCTAGGTACACATAAAAAGGGGCATTTGAGTGAAAACTGGACTTTCTTTTTCAGTGGCACAACAGGATAAGATAAATGCACAAAGTTTGGTCCATTTCTCAAAGAACCTACATACTACCCATCATTAAAAAAAGCACAACCACGAATGAGCTGAACAATTTTATGAATTTTGGTTAAGGAGTTTACACAAGTGTACCATGAAATCAATTATAGTTTCTGAGATGTGGGATGAATAATCACAAAGAAAACTTGCCAAACACTTCAGTTTCAATAATGGCTGTGGGGTCATGCTTATGACCCAAAACAGTCACCTAGAAGGACTTCATTAAATAGTTTGAAAACGTTTGAAGATGTGTAGAAAAATCTATCTAAGTTTCAAGGGCATGGGATGAAACAATGCATAGAAATTAATTTAATTAGTTAAATGATGCTCAACTGTATGTATGAGTTGCACACAGAAAAAACTACTCAACCAGCCTGCCACCACAGAATGGAAACTCGCCAGTTAAATGGTTAAAAGACACACTTAGTGACAGCTGTTGTTACACAAATGAGGCTGATGTGGCTAACTTGAACTTGATTACTTTTAATGGTCTTATTTTTAATGAGCTTTTGCATATTCTTTTAAGTCTTTCAGCATGAATAAGTTCTTGACTTTTATCCACTAATTAAGTTCTTATTAAGGTACTAAGGGAAGATGAAAAACGATCCCTCTAGAATCAAATTCTGGCTTATAATTATTGTAGAGGACCCCAAGGGAGAGCATTGGAGCCACTTTTTGACAGTCTCAGGTCAAGCACCTGACCGTGGCGTATGGTCAAAGGTCACGATTTGCATGCCTCTCTTCGAAAATCTGTATCTCCCCAACCTTGGTTGCAGAAACCTCAAATTTACGTCATTCTCCTCGCTACAGAACAAGTTAAATGATAAGCCCAAAAAACGTGCGCATCTCTCTGCTCCCCGAGACGCCGTGGCGCCATTTGTGAAAATTTAAGTTTCACGAATTCTCTTCTTCCCTCGCTCATTCTCCAAAAAAAACATTGTATCGTGAAGAGCATGCTCCAGTTTTTAGAGACCGTCCCTATTCCTCTTCGTGTCAAAGGGCGCGATGATTCAACGACCGTTTTCTCTGGAAGTGTGATGATACACCTCAAAATCTCCCTATTTTTTCATAGTGCCTCACGTCTCTTTCTCGAGAACGAGATTGAAATTCAAAATTTCAACAGACAGAATTGTGGAGAAGCCTCTAGAGCAGCTCCAGGTCCATTTTCAGACGAGGGATTTTACTGAACCAAAGTTTGACATTTTCCAGCATGTCGGAAACATAGTCATTTTTCTCCTCATTATTTGGAATCAATAGTAAACACAATAATTTTCTTATAAGGAGGAGCATTTCAGGATTCCAATGGTTTCGAAATCCTTTACTTATTCCACTGGATATGCAAATAGGAAAATAAATATTATTTAAATAATATTATTTGAATATGAAAATACATATGAGTTGAATATGTTTATTCTCTTCTTTCCTGCAACTATCATTGCTCTGAATTGCTTCCAAACTATTAATTTAAAGTTTATTAAAAGAGTCAGTAGCGCTCTTATTCATTTTTTTAGAAGTTTAGTTTCCCGATTGACATGAGCGAATAATTTGAATTCCATCAATTGGCCATAGGTTCGGTTCCGGACCAATTGTCTCCGAATCGTCCCTCTCTGCACCTCCCATTTCTCAAGCTTTCGTACCAGACCTTACGGAAAGCAAGAGTTTTCGTCCCGTCTCTTTGCAAAATTTAGAGATCTGATGTGACCGTTCTCGAGAATTTATCACCTCTTGTCATCACTTCAAGAAGAAAAACAAAGTCCTAAGTTGGCAATGATGACTCCCGTCAATGATTACTCCCGTTTCTATCATTTTGCGTTTGCGAAGCCTCTAATACCGTAAAAATATGGCTTTATCACCCGTCTTCACTTTACAGTTCACTTGATCATCAGTACTATGATAGAAAACGTAAGCAAGTCAATGAGTTCTTGCCTAATATACTGTATTATATCAATATAATAAATAATAGTATTTAAAATTTTCCAATCACATTCACACTTATATTGGTATATAATGTATAATATAACTATATTAATGCAATATTTAAAAATATATACAGAGTCATGCTCGCAGATACGACTGGTTAGGGAAGCGTGACATCTACTACACGAACTCCATTGCATAAATCATTGCCAGGGGAAGCCCGCGGGCAGGAGAAAATAAAGTTTTGGAAGAGAGAGGTCTGAAGGAATGAAAGACCTACGCAAGCCGTGGTGCTGGTAAAACAGGTGAACGAGACTGAAAAACTAGCATTGCCAGATTCTAATTTCATCGGAGTAGAAGGAGTAGGGCGTGGAAGAATATATGGAATATATACTGTATTTGGCAACGTAGCACTCAGGCCTCTTCTCTCCGGCCTGTCTCATTTCGTTCATTTAGCTGCGAGACTGCCCTTTCCCCCTTGATTCCTCCATCCCGCTCCCGGTGAATATTAGATAGAAGCAGGTTAGGCCAGAGGTTGGCCTAGGTTGGAACTGCGCATGCTCCGACTTACTAGCGATAGAGGGAAGCCTGGTCCCAGCAGTCCTGTAGCAGACAGCATTCTTTCATCCTTTTCTTATGGCTTTACTTGTTTCCTGTACTTAGCCAAATTTAATGACTCTCACGAGGAAGCCCAAATATTATTCTGGCTGGAGGCATTCCGAAACATTGTCATATAAAAGCTGAGATGGGGTAAAAATGAAAAATTCATGGTCACTCTGGCCCAGGTTAGGCCCAGCCTAACGTGCCTACCCCGACGAGCCGTCACTGCCTCATGACCTTGCTTATTCGAAAATGTATGGGAGATGTTGCTCTTTATATTTAATATGAGGAACCGAATGCCTGGGGAAATACGACTCTCGGCTGGGCTCAGCTTGGAGAGACGGTCCGAGAGAAAAAACATCCTGGAAGAAGGGAGAAAGTATCCTCTTTTCATGAGATATTGAATGAGTAAATATTTAGCCCAGCTTGGTATGGTTCCCATCCCCCCCCCCCTCTTTTTCCCGAAGCTTTCCAAATTCAAGCGGGGAAATTGTGCGACATTTTAATATTTCATTCCTTTATCGCAGTTGTAATTAGTTACAAATTCCCTGCTCCGGAAAGTTGTTCCTATGTTTATATTGCGCAAAGGAGGACGGACGTTCATCTAACTCAAGTTTGGTCAAAAAGCGAAAACAAATTATACCACTGGCTAAGGCAGACTCTGGACTACAAATCTTGTTTGGGCAGAATTTTTCGTAAACTAAACGTTTTCGAGATAAAGCAGAGAGAAGCGAGGCAGCCGACACGAATGCAAAGAAAAAAAAAAGAATAAATTCTTGAGGTGAATTTGAAACGAGTCCTCAATGGTTCGCGCGTCCACGTCGAGAGGATGGACCCCAGTGATGCGGAAGGCCGTAGTATCTCAGGTCCAACCATGTTATAGGGGCTTCCGTTGAGGGTGACCAAGACGAACCAAATCCAGCATGATGAATTTGGCTCGGGTACTCCATACTGGCTCAGTCGTCGCCCAGGATAATCAGGACTGCGATAGTCACTGTGCGCCCAGGGTGACTATCGATAAGTTGGCTACTGGGGCCGGGCAATCCGATGTCTCTGGGTGCGTTGGACCCCGTCATGCTACATCCAGGCCTATCGGTCGGTTTGCCACCGGCCATAGCGTACTCTCGGCATGATGCCCCAAGGGCAGACCAGGAGCGGAATCGAACGGTAAACGACCTTGGCAACGGACTCTGAACATCGGGACTTGGAACGGGCTAAAACTCGGCGGTAAGGAGCCTGAACTCGTGGAGGAGACTAGGAGGAGACGACTAGATATAGTTGGCCTAGCCTGAACCAAGAGGAAAGGCACCGGTTCCATTTCCCTAGACCACGGGTGGACCCTCTACTGGAGCGGAGTCGACTCGACCGTGTTTGCTCAGGCTGGAGTAGGGATACTCATTACTCCTCAACTGGCTGAAAGCGTCATTGAATGGAACCCAGTCAGCGAGCGTGTCGCTCTGATCCGCCTCAGACTGGAGCAAGTCGGAGTTTTGGCCGTCGTTCAGGTCTACGGGCCGAACAGCGAGCCTGATTACGCTGCGTTTTTGGAGGAGGTGGATGGAACCTTAGAAAGGATTCCGAACGGCGACCGCGTTGTGCTGATAGGGGACTTCAATGCACGAGTTGGGAGAGACGATGCTACATGGAGTGGTGTGATCGGTCGATTTGGGGAAGCCACGCTGAACAGGAGTGGCAGAAAGTTGCTGGACTTCTGTGCTGGCAATGGCCTGACCATCACCAACACCTTCTTCCAGCACAAAGATATCCACAAGTTTACCTGGCACAGGGGGTCTGATAGTCGGACTGGTACTGT
>CAJPEV010003611.1:0-29310 GCA_905338385.1 Darwinula stevensoni | reverse complement strand
GATCTAGGGCGGTCTCGTACTCCCTGAGTATCATTGTAACGTTTGATAGCTCGGTAAACAAACTGCCGACTGATTCCAAGTGGCTGCAAAGTCTTGAAATGATTTCAGGTTTCTAACCCACTTTGTGCAGGTCTATCACTGCTATGAGAAGTCAAGGAAATATTACTGAGTCTTCATAATATGTTGGTCTTCAATCCCCAGTGTGGTTATAACGATTTTTATTATTATATGGGGTGCTAGTATCTAACTGCAACATAATTGCGTTTTTGCCGCCTGAATGAACATAATGAATTGAGAAATAAACCATGTGCATGGAGATAAAATGCATAGAACCGCGCCATGATGGTTCGCGTGACGTCAGAAGGAAGGCTCCCATTGGACATTTCATTCCTCTCCCTATAGCTTAGTTAGAATACTGGATAACGCAGCACTTTTAACCAGGTTTTTCGATAAAATTGTGAGAATATGGATGAGGTACTTCAGTCCATTAAAAATTTTCCCTGCCAACATCGAAAGCTCCGAGCCGAGGTTCACCAGGCACTTGAAGATCGAAATGCGAGGTGTTTCATATAAAAACATGGGATAAAAAAATCAAGCCATTTACATTTTTAAGCGTGGATATACAATTTTGTATTTGATGAAACCGCTGAGGAGACTATCTGCTGCCTGCCCGATGGAAGAAATGACACGAAACTTTAAATTGGATCGAGTAAACTCCATCTGGTTCAAAGACTCAGTTAGACTTAATTTCTATGTTGGCTGCGAATCCGTAGATGCATGACACATGTAGTAGAAAATCGTTACATTCCTTCGGAGACGTCTGTAAGGATCTCCTAATTGTTGAAACTGTCCCTCGGTCAGGTTTAGGAACTAAGAAGGTAATATCTACAAAGCGGTAAGAATTCTAGAATTAATAGCCGAACATATGGGAAAATGAGCGGAATCTGTGCAACGCCTTCCGGAAAATACGCGACGCACATGCAGACCGCACATGCACATCCGTACCAGAGCGGATCGGAAAGGGTCTGCACGTCTGCCTGCACTTCTGCCGACGCACATCGACGCTCACAACTGCGACATTCCTCTGTTCACAATGAACAAGGGAACTTCGTTTCGTTATTCACGCTTTGTGTGTTTCATCTGGCAAGGTTCGTTTCATTGGAGACTGCGAAAAAAGATCCTGCACTCGGTATTCGAGATGTAAGGAAACGATGATAAAATCCTATTGGCATGAGCGGCCTATTCCATCTACGAACATCTCGACACATCTTGAATCGTCTTGAATCCGTGATCTTACTTGATCTCACAGATTCAACTGAAGATAATCTTCCTCCATCGAGCAAAGTGGGAAAAGCAGTAACCATTATGTCTCGCGATTTTTCCAAATGACTCCTCCCATGCTCGAATGAACAGTATGTGGCTGAAGAATACGGTCGATGAAAGTAGATTGGCCTTTTATCATGCCTCTTCCAAATATTTTTTTAAGGAAATTTCGTCGCCTCTCATTCTCTAAGAAAATCGAGGACTTCTTTGCCTCACGATTTTTTCACCGAACTGGGAGCTTCCTAATGCCATCAGAAAGGAAAAACCTCCTGGAGCGTTATGGAAGATTCGCAGGACTGTCATCATCTGAAACTTCTTGCTCTCCTTGTGATGTTTTGAGTGGGGAAAGCAAATGGAAACTACTAGTTGCTAAGTTCGGACAGAAAGAGAGATGCAACAGGAAATCCTATCCCAATTCCGTTATGATGATGTTAAAGCAGTAATGTGAAACTATTTTCCCATTGCTATATCTATCTTCAACCCAACCCCAACCCCAGCCTCAACCTATATCTGCATCCCCCCCCCCCCCCCCCCCCCCCCCCCCCCCCCCCCCCCTATCTTCAACCCAACCCCCCCCCCCGCCTCAACCTATATCTGCACCCCCCCCCCCCCCCCCCTTTCTCTGGGGAACTCACTCATGTTAGGCCTAGGCCTAACAGACGGACTGTCTCGGGTCAGGGCTAGGCCTACCTTGTTCTGTTCAAAAGAAACTCAATCGTCGACTTACTGGGCCAAATAGGCCTATAAGGATTGATCCCTTGTCTGCGAAACATCTCGTCGAAGACGTATAACGCTTGAGGATGTGTAACGCTAGGCCAATCGCAGGCCTATTCAGTCTCT
This sequence comes from Darwinula stevensoni, assembly GCA_905338385.1. Lineage (NCBI taxonomy): Eukaryota > Metazoa > Arthropoda > Ostracoda > Podocopida > Darwinulidae > Darwinula > Darwinula stevensoni. The sequence goes on along the minus strand of CAJPEV010003611.1, from coordinate 27,147 downwards.
CATGGTCCTTTCACACGTAATCTCTTGAAGTGAGTATGTGCTACGTTAGACCGAATATAGTTCGATTTCGAGTTTCATGAAACATTTCAGTGCCGATGAGGAACGGTTGGTCTATCTAGAGTTCCTTGAGCCTTCTCGACAAGTTCTGTGGAGAAAATGCCTTTAGAAAGCGTGGAATACAACTTTGGCGCCATTCCGCTAATTTAAGATGTCTGAATGAGAAGACCCAAATCGATGGGCCACTGCTAGCCACCATTTCACTCACTAACTCACGAACTCACTAACGTTAGGCCTAGGTCTAACCAATAGACTGCCTTCAGGTCACACCATGGCCTACCTTTTTCTTTCAAAAAAAAAACTTAATTCTCGACTCTCGGCACCAATTAGGCCTATAATGGTGATTCGTGGTCTTCAAGACATCTGGTTGAGGACGTGCAACGTTAGGCCTATTTAGAGTTCCTCGAATCATCTCGAGTAGGTCTGAGGAGAGAATGCCTTCAAGAAGCATGCAATGCATGGCATGCACCTGAGACATGGTAAATATACCTTGATTGGACATGGCAATCGACGATTTCACGCCGATTTGAAGGGCTGGCGGCCATTACTGAAGGCGGCAAGGAGAGGATGAGGCATGGGATTCACTGAGGCGCACAGTAGTCGTTGTCAATGTGTTCAGGATTCGTACACCATGGAGGACCACTGACAGGGTTGGGTATCAGGTCTTACAATGATGAATGTGGCTTGATAACTATTGACCCCAATGCGGGGTCTAACCTTAGATGCGGCGTAATGTTCATCGTCTGCTGAACGGCCTCATGTAGACCCTGAGCCTAACTGCATGGGGAACTGGTAATACGCCCTCGCATTATTGAGTGCAATGAAAATAAAGAAGGATAGGGTAGCATTAATCAATTTTCGAAATACACTACATCGTCACTGAAGACCAGGTAGGCCTAGGCCTAGGCCTACGGCGTCTTCGTAGAAAGTGTCAAAACTCAGTGTAGTGTGACGTAATGAATTGGAAAGCTGTTTTAGCGTTTATTGGTCGATTTGACGCCATGAGCGATGGCGGCTGACCCTTCTAATCGGCGTGTGGCTGCCTGGCGTTCGCCATTGGCCTGTCCAGTCTAGGTATATTCATCATGTCTCTGGTATGCACCATCCTGTTGATTCAGGGATGTCTGGAACAGATAACAGCAGAACCCACAACCTTGATCATTCAGCGATCAACCACCGCTTATACTCAGCTCAACTCATGAACTCAACACAAAAAAGTCTCATACATTAAAAAAAAAACAAGATCCAGACGCCGATACGAAGGTTGAAACAGTCTTGAATCTGACATAATTTCGGCACGGTATCCGGCAAATCCGGCAAATTGAACGACAGCTAATTTCATTTTTTTGCGAAATGGAGTCATCGCCAACAACAAAAAGCCACTTTTCATCATGTACGATTAAATATCTTCCTAATGGGTGGTCTCTTTTCTCAGAAACCCCCAAGGAGCGGCTACCCAGGTGTGCCCAGGCCATCTGCTGCCTGCCCGATGCAAGAAATGATACGAAACTTTAAATTCTGGTTTCAATCTGGTTCAAAGACTTGGTTAGACTTAATTCGATGTTGGCTGCAAATCCGTAGATGCAAGACACATGCGGTAGAAAATCGTCATATTCCTTCGAAGAAGTCTGTAAGGATCTCCAACTTGTAAAAACTGTCCCACGGTCAGGTATTCTTCGAGGCTAGAAAACAGTCAGATGTCCAGGGGAGCCAAATCAAGGGACTATGTTGGATGGGGCAAGGTGGATGGGACAATCGGTGGACGAGGAATAATGTTACACAGAGATGGAAGAGATAAAGAATTTTAAAGTGGGAATTAAAGAGTTCTTGTGTCCTGTGTTATCGGTAAGATTCAGGAAGTTAAGGGGCCAGAACGATCCAACCACTCCCCATCCCCTCCTCCTCTCCTCCTCTTTCCTAACCCTTTTTCTGTCCCTCCATTTTTTCCCCCATTTATTCGCCCCTCCTACATATACGAGGGCTGTTTTGAATGTTCTTAATTAAAGAAAAAGGCCAATAACTATGTTGAATTCTATTTATTGTTTTTGAAAGTAGTCTCCCCCAGCAGTTGAAGTCCTCCCAGGGCGAGGTTCATCTTCTAACTGAACTCGCCCGCGTTGAAATTCCCGGAACCAATGACTGTTGATAATGAAGGAGCAGAGTCACCAAAACTACCACCAAATTCTCGTGACATTGGTGGAACGTCAACTGCCTCCTGTAATCACAGAAAATCATGGCTCGAAAAGCGATTCGCGGCACGTCCATCTCGCTAGCGGGGTAGCAGCAAAGTGAGAAGTTTCAATCGCGTCAGCCGCTTTTATAGACCGAGGATAAGACTTCGGCTATCTTCGGAAACGTTCGGGAATGGATTGTTCTTTCGCCTGATGATACGAATTTTTCAATTGTATCGCTATATATGACGTAACTAAGAACTTTCAGAACAACCCTCGTATTCTCCTCTCTCCCCCATCTCTTACGACGGTGAAGTTGCACTATAGGAAATTACCTGTAGCTGAGATTCTGTTAAGCTCATAATTCTGCAAGGAAACAGCTTAGAGCTATTTTTGTCATAGGAATTTAGGCATATTTTCCCTCAACTTTCATGTCGCAACATATATAAATAATAATTTAAAATTAATACAAAGAAATTAATACATTTATACCCACGTATGAATCTCTCGATCTTAGGATGACGTCGATGACCAATTTCTTGCAATTTTTTTTAATCATGAAACAATTCATGAAGACTCCCTCAACCACTGGTTTCTGCTTAACGAACAAACCCGATTAGTCTATATGTTTTAATAATCATTTTGCAAGTTAGATACTTTGCCAAATTTCAACACTCATCACCTTGCGGTTCCAGTAATAAAAAAAGATGTTCTCCTAGTGTGATATAAAAAAAATAGTTAAGGAAAAATCAGTCGAAAAATTCAGCGGACGCATCATCTTATGATGGGAAAAGGATTAATGGATTAATGAGGATTAACAGATGGAGTAGGGGTCATGAACTGAGACGTTCGGAAAAAATAAGGAACCGATGTTGACATTCTGAACATGAAGTAGATGAGGAATGGCAATACCCTCGTAATTGACATCTGGATCCTTTCACGACCAGCAAAAAGAAAGGCTTGAAAACGGTGGGGGAAAAAATGCGGATGAGCGACGATAACACCGGGGTCATCGACCGTGGAACAGAAAACCGGGTCGGTCCCGAGTGCTGAAAATACTGGAAAAGTAGGAGAAGTTCCCGAGAGACCCCGCGGGTTCTGGGCGTTTCGCGGTGGTTCTTGAGGAGGCGACTTGCATGTTAACGTGGAAATCGTCTGATTGCCTTCGATAGGTCAGTGGGGTCGGAAGGCGGTTTAATCATGCGGTAACGAATGACGAAGCTGGATAGGCAAGTGCATTTCATACATTTATTGGTCTTTATGCATGCCTGCACTTTTCCCGCTCAAATGTGTATCTTGTCCCCTCTACCCCTCTTCCCCTCCCTCTTACCCATCTTGCCCCCTCATGCCCCTCTTGCCCCCTGCCTCATCTCTCCATTCTCATGAAGATTCGGTCAAGGAAAACGAAAATCAATCTAGACCGGAGAAATATTCAATAAATTTTTCTTGCGATTGCCATGAAAATGACATCACGTTTACGNATAAATTTTTCTTGCGATTGCCATGAAAATGACATCACGTTTACGTAAAATTTACGTTCCTATATTTACGTCACCAAAGTGTACGTGTATTTCACGTAAACTAGACGTCACTGCATCTGACGTGAAGTACATGATATCAAGTACAAGCTGGGTTACCCGGCGTTGCCCGGGATATTTTTTAGGAGTAATATAGCTGTTGTTCTTTTATGTGCTTTTTTGTTAGTGCTTATTTGTCTAAGTCCAGCCAGACCGATGGGGACGGGAGCACTGCTCTGGCCAGTTTATTTTTATTTGTTTTTTTCTCATTTTTTAAAAGTTGTTCTAAATTAATTCTTAACTCAAAGGGGCTCTTCTTTCACAAAAATCTAGCTTAAATGAGTTTCTCAATGATATTCTTATTTCACAGGAAAAACAAAACTCCATTTTCTCACACATATTCTTACTGCACTGAATAAAAATTCTAAATTCTAAATTCTAAAGTATCTCAATCATTCACTGCAATGCTTGAGAAATCTAGCTGGCCTGGAACACCCTTTTTGGGACCCCGAGACCCTTCTATTTCATATCTTGATGGACATTTTTCAAAACTTAACGTACGATCCGCAAAACTCTGCGCTCTTTTCTCACATCCATGGGTCCGACGGTCAAAAGTGCGTCCCTTTATCAAAATCAAAGTACGCTCTTCAATATTCTAACGTACGGGGTAAGGAATGTCTAAAGACGGTCAAGAAGAGACCGTGAAAATAATTATTCCGAAGATTCCCCTAATCTCAATATGTCATTCCGGTTACAATATCTCTTTAGAAGGCCGGAATAGAAGCTGAAAGAGTCGAGAAAGAAAGACAAAGTCCCTTCAGTCGGTTTCTCTTATTTTTTAAACTCAAATTAACGTCATGCGATAAAATGCATAGTATTCCGTCTTCGGAATACTCTTCGTCGAGAACGGGATGACTTGCGCTTGTTACCGCATCTTGGGTGTCGATTAACTATTACTTTCCAGAATCTCTGATTACATGCAGTAACGAATTCTCAGGCACCGATGTTTGCGGTTTCGCTCCATGAGTATTGTCCGCAGTTGAAGTCTCGGTGGGTGGAGGCACACGCAAGGAACGTCACCCATTCTTCACGGACATCAATGGATTGATGGAGGGTCGATGGGAATGAGTGGAACGAATCATCGTGGCATTCTTCTTCCACCTAAAGTGCGCGAGTTCTATCAAAAAGACGACGAGAGCCAGGCCAATCCCGATGAACCAAGTGAGGAAAGCACCTTGCATCATCGTCAGAGTCAAGATCACAACGGAATCCGGAGGAGGGTCGTCTCTTGATGAAAAATCGTTGTTGGCCCCGAAGTACGAGATCATGGCGTCATTCCACATCTTTTGATAGAGCCCAGCCTGTTCTATTCGCAGCAATAAACGATCCACGGCAATTCTCAGCACGCTTCTTTTCGGATAGGCGAAGCCGATGCTGAAACAAAGAAACCCTTCCTTGGCGATCCGGAAATTGTCTCGTCCCAATAGGACTCGATAATAGTTAAGGTCGACTAGTCGTTCGATGAAAGCATATCGATTACTCCTGCTCGTAAATTCCTGCTCGATCGGCGGAAGCTCTTCCGTGAGCCAGTCGGCGGTCGCATTAATCCAGATCATCCCACGCTCTAATTCTCGGTATAAAGGATCATCCGAATTTCGGATGATGTCGTCGATGGTCTCGCCCCAGAACACCTTTCCGTAGGGCAATCCACTTTCTAGCAGATCTTGAACCGAGTCGATGGGTTTCTGGAGTGGAGGTGAGCTGAGAAACGAGATCAGGCTGGACATGTACGCAGTGGTGATGACGATTGCGAACATATTGAAGAAACCCCAAAAAACCTTGGCGCCGTCTCCATATAGGACAGGGTCGTTGCTCTCGGATAGGAGAGGTTGAATTATCTCGAGGAAAGAGCGAATGAATCCTGTCCGGTGTGGCCATCCCCGAAATCGAAGCCAAACACCATTAAGGGCATACATGACGAAGCTCGCCACGATGCAACAGAGGGAGACCAAAGCCCACATCTCAATCTGGAACGGTTTAAAAAAGCACGTCCACAACGGTATCGTGGGGGTGGGTCGGGTCATGTTGCCCAGACAATCTGATGTTATGGGATAGGAGAAATCCGAGTATGGCTCCATCGCCGCCGTCTGGAAAAGACCAGACATGGCGACATCGGCACGACCATCGAAAACCGTCGCGATGATGCCGATTGCTTTTCCCTCGTCGTTCCACTCCAGTCCCCATATTTCTTCCGGGGCTTCCATCAATCGATACGTGAAGTTGAGTTTTTCAGACACAGCGGACAGGATTCGGGTCTCGAAACCGCTTCGACTGACGTTACCGACGGTGCTGTTCTTCTCCGTGATGTAGTTGATGTTGGGTTCGTACTCGAGGACGGCGTCCGAGAACTCCACTCCGACGAAATCCTTCATCTCGTCGTGGAACAGTTGGTCCAGCAGTTCTGATGCTTCTAATGTCTCGCAGATGGTTTGGACGGAATTTCCGCGACACCGAATGGCTCGATCGAAGTCGGTGGCGTAAATTCGCGACCTCGCAACTTCGTCAAAGATTAAGATGGCGAGCTTTTCCTCAACTCGTTCCCATTCCTTCTCAGAGGTAACGTTTATAAGGAGATAGACGGAGAGAGGAGATTTCGAGGCAGATGGATGATGACAGCCCTTTCCAGGCTGGCAATCCCCACAAAAAATATTCGGCATTACTCGGGATGCAATCGTCTGGCACCCAATCACAAACATGACTCAGAGCGAATCCGAGTACGAAAGCCAGCAAAAGCCACTTCAGAACCATTTCTCCTTTCATACGCTCACACATCCACATTTCAACTAAAGCCAATTGCGTTATGCAAAGCGATGCGGTCGATGCAGGACAAAACTCTCAATGCCGAACGCGCATGTTATGAATGGACACGAATGAATGGGAATGAATAGTTGATTATTGGAGCAACCCCATGGCGCTCATTCGGCATTCTCCATTCAGTCTGCGACAATGATAAGATTAGGTCCCCATAGTCGTGTCCACAGGAAGAATGGGTGCACGAACACTTCAATATTGATCTTCGTAATTATATTGTCATGGATTGTATGTAATAATAGTGCATTATCTCCTTGGGCTGCTATTTTTCACGTGGACAAATGACATGTAATTATTCTTGCAGAATGGGACGTGTTTTCATGTTCTTTCCTTAGAAATTTATTTTTTCTTATCTCTTTAAACTTTTACTGCATGTTGAGCTTAAGAACCTGGACGTTGCTTTCGCGTTCAAAGAAGGTTCCTGGTGGTTTTTCCAAACGCTCAACATTTATAGCATTTTCCGACAGGTTTTTCTGCATCTTCTTCGATGACTCATACATAAGCTGAATTGAGGAGTCAGAATGACGCGCAGCAAAGTCGAAACAACCTGTGAAGCATTCAATGACTTGCTATTAAGATTAAAAAAATCTACGATTGAAAGACTGTGTCATGAATTCCCTTGATGATACCTGAACTTTTGCTCCGAATTTAGATGAATCCCGTGGAACTCTTCTCACAGAATCAAGGAAATGGTCATCGCTCGCTAAAAGTCGATGTCATTAGGACATTCTGTTCTCGCAGAACAGAATGTCCTGGGCAGGCCCGACATGGCGATGTCAGCACGGTCATCGAGAACCGTCGCGACGATGCCGATTGCTTTTCCTTCCTCGTCCCATTCAAGTCCCCATATCTGCGCCGGGCTTTCTATCAACCGATGGGTGAAGTTGAGTTTCTCGGACACCGTTGACAAAATTTATATTATGTGTCTCAAACCCGTTTCGACAGATTCTCCTTTGTATTTTCGAGCTCTCGGTTTCGTTATTACCGTTCCAGTTGCAGAGGATGTAGGGTACGCACTGGAGGACGGCGTCCGTGAACTCCTGGCCGCCAAAGTCTCTCACTTCGTCAATGAAAGAGGAGATCCGACAATTGCACGGATTGCAAGGTCTCGCAGAAGGATTGATTCGGTTTTCCTTGACGCCGGAGGGCTCATTTGCAGTCGGTGGCGTAAATACGCGACTTCCCAAGTTCATCCACGGCTAAGTTTGCGAGTTTTTCCTCAACTAGTTCCCATTCGTTCTCAGAGGTGAGGTTGAAAATGAGATAATCAGATGGGGAGAGGAGATTTCGAAGCAGGTTCCCGAAATCACCATTTTTCAGGCAGGTAATTCCTGCACAACATATTCGTCATCGGTCACTGATCCACGAAAAAATTTCCACTCTGAGATCGTAAATCTGATTCATACAATCGGCCACTGGATTCTCGTGATCGCACACCAAGTAACACGGGACGCAGTCCTTCGGTACCCAATCGCATTCCTGACACAGGCCGAGTCGCACGACCCAGGCGAATAGGAACTTCTTTGCGACCACCTTCGTCGTGCCCATTTCCAACGAGGAAATGTGGGGGAAACGATTGCACAGTCCAATTATGAATAATATATGAACCATATACCTAATCGGGCCTTGATATGATCGTGATGATCATATGGCTATTAATGTTCATCCAATATTCCAGCACGTCCATTGATTCTGCATGAGCCCTTTTTTTTATCCTCTCAGTCGTTTCTCCTTCTTCTTCAAACATTCTTTTTCTTAATTGCTAACATTAACTTCTATTTGGCACGAATTGAAGCGGCATTAGTAGCATGAACTACTGTGAAAAGACAGGGGGTGCAACGTAAATGCTTATAAATTGCATGCTGCATTGCATATTGCCCATTGCATATGTATTTTCCTGTTATTTCCAATCATGTGTAATTGTGTTAAAGAACATCATATATGACATTAAGTCAACAAGTGTTTACATACGCCTCCTTGGGAGAAGACGAAATTAAACGTATGAGACTGAAGCCACTCTTAGTAGCCAAACATAAATGGGCCAATTAATACTTTTATTTATGGAATGCCTGTGTGAACGAAGTATTGTCATGAATTGAAGTGGGGTGGTTGGTGGGTTCGGCCAGGGTGTGCTTGTTCAATCATGTATGTCATCAGCACCAGCGGCGTGCAGTGTGCGTAGGCCACCATGGAGGGAAGTCATTTTGCAGTCATCCACTATATGCGTCATTGTTTGGGGCTTGTCGCATGCGCACAGTGGGCCATCAAGCAATCCCCATCGGTAGTCATTAGCTGCACAACGCCAACGACCAGTCCGAAAGCGATTTAGAAGGGTCCACTGTTTCCTAGGAAGGCGTAAGCCGGGTGGTTCGACGGAAGGGTCGTCAACTATCAGGTGATTAGTCACCGTCGATTTGGACCACTCCTTGCGCCAGCGCTGCTCCACTGGCACAGCTTGGCCTGTTGGTAAGATGGCCCAGAGTGGGGGCCGGGATGGGAGGCGGTGGGTTCGTGGATCAAAGAGGTCGGAGTGGAGAGGCAAGACAGGTTTTGTTTTCACAAAAGCCATCATCACCAAGAAGGCCAATGAGGAAAAGAATGCTGCTCCTGTCAAATCGGTAACGCTTGTACAAGTCGGAGTCATAATAAGCATCAAGCGGGTTTATGCGTATTATGACTCCGACTTATTATGAACAACATTCCTCATGGCTTTATGGATGCCTGAAGATTGCGTTGCAGGCATTTATAAAGCCATGAGGAATGACGTTGATGGACTGGCAGAAGGTTATCACTCCATCACGTCCCTTGTTTCTGGCATTTAGACAATAAATGTACGTAGGAATAAGGTTGCCATCGACCGACTTAAGAGAAAGAGCCAGGACGAACGCCACCAGTAGTGCTTGAAGGGCAAGATGTGTGTTCATAGTCCGAAAAAACCAGAGAAATATATGGCAGCTGTTCGGTTCTACCAGTAAAGAAGGAAGATTCGCCGGTGAAAAGATGAGGAGACAGTGTGGTGACTCGACTGTAAGAACTGGCAATGATTTGTTCACCGTGACTGGAGGACGAATTTCATGGCGAGAAAAAGAGGAAGAGAGAAAGAAAAGGACATGAGAAAAGGACACGAGAAAAGGACATGAGAAAAGGACATGAGAAAGAACATGCTCTTTCTGGAGATAGGAAGGCAACGAACGTGTTAGTGTTGTAGATGAGGGTAGACCAGATCTCATTGGGACTACTGCCATGGGTGTTGAGCATCCTGTCTTATATATAAAAAGTATTGAGAGGCGTCGAATAGGTAGTCTTCAAGACACCAGCATTACGTAGGTGGCGGGTGTTACGCAAATGGCACATTTACAAACGGCATTGTGCAGAACGCCCAGAACCGTATGTGTGCAAGAACCACCAAACTCCCTCAAACCTGCTTCTTCTTTCACATCAAACAGTAAAAATAAAAGACACGTATGTCGAAAGAGAAAGCTTATTATCTGTTTTGCATCCTTGACCAAAACTGGAATGAATCTGGATAGATGAATGAATGCACTCGGCCTCTACGAGCTCAAGAGGATTTTATTCCTTTGGAGATGTACATACGCCATGGAATTTCTCCCCCCAATTTTTTTGTCTACGCGACGGAGTTTTCGTCCTGCATCACGATGCTGCCATCTGTTTGCTCCCCTAACTTGTTTGTTTAGTGGAAAACGTTTCCAGCTATTCTGTAGAAATCCAAATGATTATCAGTGTATGCTTTCATTTTAAAAAGCTGGGTGATGTTACTCAACTTTCGTATTCGAAATCATATAAATTTCAATGCAATATTAAATATTATAAGGTTTTTAAAATGCGCGTATGTGCTTCCTAAACCGTATCAAGCAAATAACATAGTATAATATGTTTTACTGATCGAGTATGATCGAGGTGGAGACAGGACAGCGCTCATTGAGTCACTGAACTCTGAGCGACTCAAGAGATGGAGTGAAACAGTGGAGTCTCTTGACTTCACTCACTCCAGCCGTCCAGCAGCCCATGGGCCCTCCTCCGACAACTCGGAGCCGCTGTCCCGACTCAAAACCGGCAGCCCAAAGTCACAGCGAATGCCGTCGCTGCTGAACTTCTCCACAGCACAAAGATGCCGGATGACAAAGAAGCAAACATGGAGGTAAAAGAGATGCTCGCTCTCAACTTCCTCGAATGCCCAGGAACCTCACCGCTTTCTTCCCCCTACACACTGGAAGAAATTGACAAGGCCTTAGCGGCCACTAAAAATAAAAAAAGCTGCTGGGACAGAGGTATTTTCCCCGAATTTCTCAAGAATCTGGGACAGAAAGGCCGACAATGGATAGCGAGGTTATTTACTGCCATCCACACGTCAGGAGAATTTCCGAAAAGCTGGCGAGAGGCAAAGGTCATCGCCATACCACCGCCATACCAAGCCTGGTAAACCACCGGACAAGCCCGCCAGCCACCGCCCAATATCGCTTCTCTCTACCACGAGCAAGCTGATGCTCCACTAGCCCGCCTCACATCGACCATCGAGGCAACTCTGCCGAAAGAACAGGCTGGTTTCCGCCCCCACAGAAGTTGCTGCGACCAGGTACTCGCTCTCACAAGCCACATCGAAGCCGGTTTCCAGCGGAAACAAAAAACCAGCATTGCCTTGGTCGATCATTCCTCTGCTTACGACACCGTATGGAATGATGGTCTTCTCCTTAAAGCATCTACAGTCATCAGATGCCGCAGCGCGATTCGCCTCATAGCAGCCATGTTAAGCGACCGGAGATACAGCGTCCACCTAAATGGACAAGTTAGCATCCGTTAGCACGGATGTTAGCACGTCAGCAAGTTAGCACCCGTATACTCAATAACGGACTGCCACAAGGTTCTGTCCTTGCTCCGTCACTCTTTAACCTCTACACGAGCGACCTACCACAAACAACCTCCAGAAAGTTTGTCTACGCCGACGACATTGCGCTCGCGTCGCAGGGTGCAGCACTCTCCGCCATCGGCGACACCCTCACCGCTGACCTGGACACTTTGGCGAAGTACTTCCAAAGATGGAGACTACGCCCAAACCCGACTAAAGCATCAGTCACCGCATTCCACTTCGACAACCGCGCCGCAAGAGACCCTTCTGTCTCCTTCTGCGGCCATCTAGTAAATAATGAGGCCAAGCCAAAATATCTAGGCGTTACCCTGGACCGCAGCCTCACCTTCAGACCCCCACCTCGAAAGGACAAGCGAAAAAGTGAAGGCTAGGGTTAGTGTCTTGCGCAAACTGGCGGGAACCTCGTGAGGTGCCGGGGCGCGCACACTACGAACGGCATCACTAGCACTGGTTTACTCGCCTGCAGAATACTGTTCTCCTGTTTGGTCGAGCAGTGCACACACCAAGGGCTTGGACCCCCAACTCAACGCATCGATGGGTCTGATCTCGGGGACTCTAAATCCACCCCCGTTGAATGGCTACCAACGCTCTCCCATATTCCACCTCCCAGCATCCGCAGAGACGCGCAGACATTACGCATCTTTAGCCGAATAAAAGCCAACCCTGACCTTCCAATAAAGAGGACCTAAAGAATCCGCCGAGGACCCGGCTAAAATCCCGGAACCCGCCCTGGGTCAGAGCTGTTGCTCTCGACGCGTCCTCCTTTAACCTGGAGGAACAGTGGAAAGTCATGTGGGTCAAAGCCATCGTCCCCAACAAAAGGCTCGTTTCTGATTCCACCACAGAAGTTGCTGGCTTCGACCTGCCAAGAGAGCATTGGACCATGCTAAACCGCATCCACACCTCGCACGGCCGTTGCGCCCACCTCTGGCACCGGTGGAAAATCAAGACCACCCCCAGATGTGACTGCGGTTTCGAAGACCAAACCATCCAGCACATTATCCATCAGTGCCCACTCCGATCGTTCACAGGAACCTTGGAAGATATCCATAGGCTTACCCCAAGAGCCTCCAATTGGATCTCCAACCTTGACATACGCTTATAAATGTTGCAGATTAATCCCCCGCCATACGCAAGAAGAAGACTCATGATCGTCTATATACAGGGTGGGCCAAAAAACGCCCCAAATTTGAAGCTTCATGACTTGGGCGGCATTGGGCCAATATCAATTTTTCAAAAAGCAAAATAAAGCTTGTTTAATTTTTCCTCGAATGATATATAATTTTTGGCGGTTTGCTTCAGAGAAATAGCCGATATTACCTTTTTTTAAAGTGACGAAAAAATTTATTCAAATGGGATGTTACTCCAAGTTTCTTTTTCTCTGAGGAAGGTCTGAGGAATTCAAGGTTGAGGAAATTCCTCAACCTGGAATTTATCACTCACACGTTCACAGACCCTTTTAGTGACCCAAAAATGGTTCAATGTGAACCCCTTCACGATATACAACAGCCTAATGTTACTCGCCTCATGATCATATGATCTCTCATCAACCAAACCTCATCATGCAGGGGAGCGTGAGAAAAAGGGGTGCGCGGGAGACACAGGCGACAGCAGCAGCGTGACATTGAAAAGAACTCAGGAATTTATTTCGCGACATCTTTTTAAACTGTAATAACGGTCATTTCTCTCCCGCAAACCTCTCAGAAAGTATAGATCATTCGAAGGAAAATTAAACAAGCTTTATTTTGCTTTTTGAAATAATTGATATTGGCCCAACGGCGCCCAAGTTATGAAGCTTCAAATTTGGGGCGTTTTTTGGCCCACCCTGTATATAGACTATCATGAGTGACTGAGTGACTCTAATTCTAACCATGTTCTAGAGAAGCTAGAAATCTGAAACTTGGTACACGCGTACATAGTGGGATGCAGACTTTAGAAAAAATCCGACTTTGGAGGTACATGCCCTGGGGTCACCCGTTTTGGCGGGATATGTTTTCAGTGATATATATTTGCTTCAGTCAAACGGAGGGACTTGAAAAGCTGAAACTTGGCATGGACGTGTCTCTTGTGACACAAAGTTCAAGAAAAAGGTCAGATTTTGGATATATGCCCTGTGGGCATATTTTTTTTTTAGGGATGTGACGTTTTCAAAGTTTTTTTTTGTCCACTGAATTGTATAGAGATTGAAATATTAAAATTGGCGCAACAATAACTGAGGTGATGGCGAGTTCAGAAAAAAGTTTCAGTTTTGTGGTGCATACTCCCAGGGCACAGCTTTTGGCGTTGTCGACTTTTCCAAAGATATTGTTGCACCAGCATAAAGAGCAAACGGATAAGGATGAAACATGGCATACACGTTGTTCTCCGAGTACTGATTTCAGTGAAAATGATAATTTTTAGGTAAAACCTCTGAGGGCATATTTTTCTTGCTAAAGACACATTTTCTGGAAACTTTTCTGATTCAATGAAGGAGAGAACTAAGGAAAGTTGAAACTTGGGACAAAAATAACTTCAAGTGCTTACCTTATTTTCAAATAAGACCTCAGGGGGACAAAAATAACTTCGAGTGCTTATCTTATTTTCAAATAAGACCTCAGGGAAATTTATGAGGAGATTTGAAGTCAGGCGCACAATAAATAACTGTAATTATTTCGATGGAAATTTTTATTTGTTCTCTCTCGGCACACATTTCGACAGGCACATGCTTTATATACGTTTTTTCCGCTTTGAAAAGAAAATTAATGAATGAGTCACGAGTTAGGTTAGCGAGTCCATTGTCCATAGCGAGTTTGTTTGCCCGAAGGGCAGACACACTCACTATTATATACAGGGTGTCTGAAAAAAGGTATACACACTCTTTAATAATAATAAATATATGCTCAGTAATTCTGGGAGGTACAATGTTCAGTGTGTGGAGAAGCAATGGTTTGAATTCCTTGGTTCACTACTAAAGATGTTCAAATTGTTCACCGTTAGCATCCAGGCACTGTTGACAGCAGTGAGCAACAGTGCGACAAACTTAACTCAAGACTTTTTAAATTAAATAATTCAGAGAGGGACGATGTTTAATGTGACACGTACAGTACCTAACAGATGACAATGTGTAATAGAATGATCGCGTGTCCTCGGGCACTTTTTTCCCGTGAGACAGTGTGTCACACCAGATGACGCAATCTCACATGACCTTAGAGCAATGTAAGTTGATTTTGAAGTGATTATGGAAATCTAAGAGTTCATTTTACGGCATGGGAATCAAATTTTCATAAGTGGCCTCCCATTGAAACCAATCAAGCGTTTTTTCGGTTACCTGAACGACCGTAATGCAATTTTCAATTTTCAAAATGTACATAACCCGTCCACAAACTTTTGGCTTTACCCCATAATGAAAATATGGGAAAACCTGAGAAAAAATTAATTTGTAGATGTTTCGTCGCTGTTTCTGTTTTTTTTTTATTTTAAACCTTTGTATGTAAGAATGAAGACCTGGGGAAATGAGAGAAAGTATCTGTTTGTCATTTGTCGATGTTTCGTTGCGGTGTCTGTTCTGTGAACTTTGTAATTTGGCATAAAATGAAGGCACGGGAAAACATGTAGAAAGCATTAGTTAACACATGGGTGACCGGCCCCGAGAAATCTCGGTTTTACGCACGACGTCGACGTCGTGCGTACTACGAGATTTCTCGGGGCCCGTCACCCATGTGTTAAATTGTAGGTATTTCATTGATGTTTCTGTTCTATGACCTCTTTAAATAGCTACATGTTATGAATAATAATATGTTTAAAAAATATATTTGGAGGAGTACCCCGTTTTGCCCCAAAGCGTCACCCGGTATTTGACAGCAATTTTGAGAATCATCCAGAGAAAAAACCGTCGCTGCTTTCGGGATGAAGTTGGATCTAGTCGTATGTAAGACATAAAAGGTAGCGCAAACCGATCCGCAACGTGGTACGCCAATTTCCTAGTTAAATATATTGGCTATTTTCCTGAACCGCCCCGTTTTGCCACCTTCCCCGACAACAAAATAATAACTTCATGGGTGATGAAGCTTTGAATAAGGGGTGGAAGGCTTTTGACGAATACTTATTTAGTGTGTCATGTGTAATTTTTAATAAAGTTTCATAGATGAAAGTGAAAGAGATGTCCAGCTCGCAAATAGCTATGCTCCAAAGAAAATTAACTCCATGAAATAATTTACGTTGTGGATGCGAAGAACAAATAGATCATTTACGCATCATTCTTCGCACAAAGCAACCTTCTACAAACAAGTGTGTGACAATCGCAAGGGCCCAGGTATATAGGGTGATACAAGAAAATGTGTCCTACCGGAAGAAACAGCTTTATAGATGGAGGAAAAAGTATACATTGGCTATGCGATCGGCATTAGGCGTTTAAGAAGTGTTGAGATGCTTATCAGTCTTTTTTTTAACCCCTTTGCATTAGATCTGAGGGAAAAAAATCAATGCAGTGAATGAAAGTGAGATCATGATTGAAAAAAGCCATGGTAAAACTGAGAACAAGTCACCTCTCAAATGACGTGCCCACACTTGGACGATTCCCAATAGATTACACAGATGTGAAAACTGCACAAAGACGGTCCAGCCACCTGTTGTATTCTTCGCATTTCACATCGATCTCTTCACGAGTCTCTTCGTTATAAAACTTCATGACCCCACTCGTGCAGCTCCATTCCTTGAAAAAATAATCGCGGAACTTGGGACCCCAAGATGCCATGGGCTTCTGTCTCTTGCATTTTCCTGATGTGACCAACTCGGCCTTCAGATCTACCTCTGCAACATAGTTTTCATACACGCGGATCATGTACCCATAAACCCAAATGACGCTACGACGAATTCTTGTTTGTGGATCTGTCGTAACCATGTAGAAACGGCGAAAGAGCAATTCCCTTGGAATTCGTTCGTACAAGGAGTATAAAACGGACATGGCTTTTTGCGCCGAAGGATACGGAAGCAATGGGTTGAATATTGTGTAATGATGAATACTTATGGGCAGAAACTTGGAAAAGTGTGAGGCTATATACTGTTTGTAATTGGGGAAGTAGTCCCAGAGATCAAACTGGTTGAACCCCCTAACCCTAGTCAAATTATATCCACCAGGCACCACGCGAGTGATACAACTCCCGAGACGTTCGTCGCCACCATACACCTTCTCGAAAGTCTTAAGACACTTTTCCATCACATCCACGACCTTTCGCATCATCGGGCGCGAAAGGACAGCGCCACCGCCACCAAAGGCCATCCATCCGTGTAGGCGTACTCTTTCGGGAATTTCGGATACGTCACCGAGGTAAAGCGGTTTCGAAGGATCATACATGTTCAACGTTGCAAGTAAATTTTCAGGGAACCAGATAGTGTCATCATCGCAGATAACGAACCATTGCACACGATCTGGGGCGAATTTCAACATTTCAGTAATCATTTTAAACCATTTCACGTGGGGAGATTTTTCATTGATTTCACGTGTAAACTTTCCAAATCGTCTTTTGAAGGCAAAACGCTTGCAAGGAGAGACTCCTGTAGACCAATACACATGCCATTGCAATTTCGGATTACGAGCCCACAAGGACTTCATGAGTTCAATACGATCTAGTGCGGAAGGGTGAGACGAGATGGCAAATTCGACTTCGCTCCAGCTGACACGAAAGGGTTTGGAAGGATTTATATCCTGTAGTGCGTGGATTGGCGGGACGTGTAAGCGGTAAATGCGCTCATCAGGGGAGTAAGCCTGAAGTCTTTGCATGGGGTAGGGTATTCCTGGTCTCTGTTCATGTGGTCGAACTCGCGAGTCAGGGCGAATCAAGAAGGTGATTGATGGCGCAACACGTGTATTGCCTGAAAAGGAGTTGATAATGAAGTACAAAGCAATTGTCGTCCATATAATGTATGGTGCAGCTTTGGTGAAAAATGGCGAAAGGCCAGTATGCTGAATTCGTCTGTATAAATGCATTTTAAACATTCTACGAACATACTTTGGGTTCACCACTTTAACCTTTGACCCCTTTCGGTCCGAGCGGGACTCAGAAGTCCCGCTTAACTTTCCACCAAATGTTCGCCCGTGCAGGTGTCGAAGCCAGGTGACGCCTGGTAAGACTTTAAGGTCCCTGTCTGGAGAAATGATTGAAGTGGTCTTAAAATGATAGAGCCATGCGGCATCCGTATGTGACACTCAGAAGCAGAAACCCAGTACGGGCGTTGTCGGCAAGGAAGTGTCAGTGCGTCCTCTTCGGTAAATACTTCTGAAGTTTCGTGCCAGCAAGTACCTGAATTTTTCACATTATAGGATAATGTATGGATTTATATTTTATAATGGAAGCGCGTTAATCTGTGAAAGGGATAAGAACGTGTTCGAGTGATAATAAGTAGGGACTTGCAGGTCCACCAGGATACAGAAAGGTGTTCACAGAAAAATGAAACGACATCGAAATCGTTGCCAAGTTTTCTCGTCCTGTGGATACTGCGATACTTATGCTGCATAGTGTATATATAGCACAAATTAGGTCTCTGCAATGAGTGTCAGATTTCCCTCAGTGATTCTCCTACTTAGAATGAAAGAAAAGAGAAGACTTCGTTAGACGTAGTTACCAAGTTTCTGACGAGTGGAATTCCTATTCTATAATTGTGAAGATGTGTGCTGCAAAGAATTGGTCATTTAAAAAAAAGTTTAAGTTAGAGCTCAGTAACATTGTTAAATTTTTCTTTGGGCACCCATCTGTAGTAGAGGGGCTGTTTTTATCAGAGAAACCTTTCCAGGCAGTTTGTCAAATACACTGCTCAAAACAATTAGGAGATATTTTGGTTTTCTTGTAAATTATAAAGTTATAAAAATAATTTACAAATGTAACACATTTATTTTAAAATATTCTTAATATACAACAGTGTAGAACACGCAACTGCGTACAAAATCATGTTAAGACTTGTCAAAACGTGTCTTAGCCGTATTAGAATGTGGGGGGTATAAAAGCGTGGCTTGTTGCGCTCACTTCTGGAGTGCATAATTATCACTTCAATTGTAAACTTGTGTCACCTACCACCCATTATTTTGTTAAAAATGGCAGAGCAACATGATATCCAGGAATCCATGGCTTGGAGAGCCATTGGTCGATTAGAATCTGGACAAACGCAGCAAGTTGTCGCTCAAGCGTGTCGTGTATCTCAAAGCGTAATTTCGCGACTTTGGAATCGCTTTCTGGAGACTGGAAATGTTTGCCGAAGACAAGGTCAAGGTAAGCGAACTTGCCGCAGCAACAGGGAGGCTGGTATCGACACAGACAGTACGAAATCGTATTTATGCCATAGGTTTATATGCTCGAAGACCAATGGTTTGCATTCCACTTTCTGCAAATCACAAAAGAGCCCGAAGAATTTGGGCACAGGAACACCGCAATTGGGCAAATGAGGATTGGGCTCGTGTACTTTTTAGTGACGAGTCCAGATTCAGTCTGCAACCAGATAACCGACGTATCTTGATATGGCGTGAAAGTGGAACAAGAAATAATCCACAGTTTGTTCGTGAAAGACCCCAACATCAAGGTGGGAGTTTGATGGTATGGGCTGGAATAAGTATAGGTGGTCATACTGATCTCTATTTTATCAGAAACGGTTCCTCAACAGCCCAAAGGTATCGCGATGAGATTTTGGAACCTATAGTTCGTCCATATGCTGCTGCAATTGGCCAAGAATTCATTTTTATGGATGACAATGCACGTCCACATCGTGCAAATTTGGTACAAGAGTGGTTTGAGGAAGAATGTATTGAACGAATGGACTGGCCTGCCTGTTCACCGGATTGTAATCCAATCGAACATGCCTGGGATGCTTTAGGTAGGCGCGTTTCTGCTCGACTGGTGCCACCACGATCGCTTCAAGAGCTCGAAATTGCTCTCACAGAAGAGTGGGGAAATATCCCACAAGAACTGTTTGATCATCTTATCCGGTCCATACAATCAAGATGTACCGCTGTTTTGGCTGTTAATGGAGACCATACGCCCTATTAAAAATTAACAAAAGCGTTTTTGGCTATTCTTGTTGTAATTCTTGTTAAAATTATTTCATGCTAAAATGTATAATTTGTTAAATTTGTAATAAATATTGATTATTTAAACAATATCTCATCAATTACACCCTATCCATAAGTAAGAAATATTTATTCATGTATAAAGTACCCAATAGTTATAATTATTTGCAGAAATGTATAATTATCCGACAGAAACTAAAATATCCCCTAATTGTCTTGAGCAGTGTATTTTTCGACACTCTTCCAGATTATGGCTTCCTTTAATCGAAATAGCCTCAATTTGGAATCAATCCCAACTTCAATCCAACTTCAATCAATCAATCCAACTCAAGCACAGCATTGTCTTCCCCATGAACCCTGCAGCATTCGTATTAATTTTCACGATCCTGTGTCTAACCATTTACCAGAGTTGATGCTCTAAACAAGGGAACTTTCTATATATTCTCCTTGTATATCATTACCCCAGTAGCACATAGGTAGTGGGCCATAGGCAGCCCAGGATTATGGTGGCGGATTTCTTCTGGAGGTAGCAACGTGGCGGCAAGTGGGACATGCAGTTGCTTGGCCACTAGCAAGTGTAGGTGGAGGGCCACCAGCTCTCTTCCCATGATGTAGCTGACGCTCCCCAGATGCAGTAGCAAGGGTCCCCGGCCAAATCGTCCTGGGTTAACTTGAACTGTTCATCACGGCATGCAGGTTGAACTGGCATGGGCAAACCCTTGTTCATGTTAACTGGATTGCACATTTTCGGGCAAGTTGAGAGAAGCACTTCATCTCGGCCAGAACAATGATCATATGCCTTCGGCTATCGGCACTTGCTTTATTTTCTAGCCAGCATGTCACACATCATGAAATGAATTAGTTGATTACCCTCATGAATAAATGAAGAATTGCTTTATGATGTCAAATTGTCCATAAATAAAAAATATGCAAGACCTTTGTCAATGTCTTTTTGATTTCCATTCATATGTTGGAACACGTTTATGACCCGTGACATCGAGAGTTACACTGGGTATTGTTGGCTTCGCACTTGCACCTTTTGCTATTTTCTTTTTGATGCATAATTTGCATTGGCGTGTTCTATGGGGGCAGGGGTTGGAGGGCAGCTGCCCCTCGGACTAAGTCTGGCGCCCCCTTAGAGGAAATAATTTTTCTCCTGATATCTCTCCAGTAAGGTTTGGCACCCCCGCTTTGTCGCCCCCCCCCTCCACCGCTTCAGCCATAATACGCCTCTGATTTTTCGCCTTCCTCAAAAGCTTCTCTTCGTCCCTCCATGACTAAGACGTCCTAGGGCTTGAGGACGGTCCAGCAGGGCTTTCTTCTCATTGATTTTTGTAACCTTGACCTCCCCGAGGAGCCTCTCGTACCTATCTAATGGGACACTGGATTGTTGGAAGACTTGGTTTTCTCGCAGAGCTCCTACAGATAATCACTGAAATGGGCTTTTGTGCCAATTATCACGGATTAGAAGGCGGATTAATCAGACGAAAACCATTAGAGCTTTTGAAGAACAAGCATGTTCGCTCTCCTTGTATCGCACTGAACAAGGTGAGAAAATAAAGCTGTCAGTGAAAGTGAAAGGATGAAGGTACCCCCCCATATCGTTTTCTCTTGGCCAGGCGCACCACCTGTGATCTCGATGTAAAAAAATCGTCTCCTGAACTTGCACAAAAGTCAATCATTCGGATTAATTTGCATGAGAAAGAATGCATGCAAGTTAACATGCATAAGGAAAATCGGACGGGCACAAATTGCACGGTGTATTTTATGCAAGTTCAACTTGCGTAGAAAGGTCAACTCTCATGCGACATATATATACTGTGGTTAATCCCCATAATGAGATTCACTATACATCTGTGCTTATCTTCCAAAAAAAGAACATTATTATTATTATTATATACACTTTTGAATGAAATATTGTTACAAGGATTCCAGGGGTGGCAAGTGAAGGTATTGGACACTGAATCTTATCCAAATGTTCGGTCAAGGGGGATTTCTTGCTTTTGCTTTTGAAATTATTGTCTAAAACCATTTCAAAGAGAGGTATTTTAAAGCATTTAAATGACACCAGTTTGAAGCCTCCATCTTAACTAGAAAAGAAGTTATTGCAGAAATAGTTTTTGGAAAATCCAAAAAAGGTGACCTTCAAATGCATATCTGGAGATTTGGGAGAGATATATACCTTTTGCAACTTGTTTTTAAATGGTTTGCAATTCATTTTCGACGCAATTCCCTTTTATTCAGAATTGAAGGCGAATATAGGCGCAATGCATTGAAAAATTCGTGTTCCAGCTGAATTTTCGACGCGCAGGTGATGATGTTCAGCGAACTTTCCGAAATGAATCGTTTTCGGCATCCTGTATCTGCATGTCGGTATTCCTCCTCGTAGTTCGTTTGTGAAAGAGAAGAAATCGAAGAGCAGCCACAAAAAAAAATGCTAGCAGGAAATTGAGCTTACCAACATTCGATCGGGGAAGCCACCGATGTAAGCTTTCGGTCGGATCTCTACTACAATAATGAGAGATCGAAATGTCATGAACTCGCTGCAGAAATCTTACACTCCGCGTGATTAATGAGCCAACCGTTGTCAGCGATGTATTCCGAAATCAAGGAGTTTTAAACCTTCTGTAGTCCCCAGTAATGAGGATTGTAACTCATTTTGGTACATTTTCCCCTTTGTTCTTCAATGGAAGGAGAATAACGCTGCGAAGTTGGATATTGGCGTTCAGTATGAGTTTTCGGCACGCAGAGAATGATGCTTGGCAGACTTTGCCCATGGGAGGATATTTCCGTCACCTTATATCGGAATTTCAGAATTTCTCCCTAAATTTCATTTGGAAACCAGAAAAAGGACGGTCGGCGATTGAAGTTCATCAAGAAAATTAGATTCCGGAACAAATTATTCGATACTCGGCACTCCAGCCCACCTTTCAGCCGGATCGAGCTACAAAAATGAAGCACCTGTGAAATCGCCAATATATTTCCACTCGCAAACTTGTGTTAGGAGTTGCTCTCGCACTAGGAATGGGTAATAACGGGTCTAAAGTCGGAGTGACATCATTCCAAATTAGGGAGAAGTTTTTTAGCTTTTCACTGAAATGCGGGTGGAACTTTTGCCTATCCCGCAGCCCATCTAACCGAATTCCCATTCCACTCGTAAGAACGTCTAATAACAAAATCACCAGAAATGTTTCAAATTTGCATTTGAGGTCCGCACTACCCAGGAACAATCTTTGTATATTCATTCGGAATCATTTCAATTTCATTTTTGCTCCTCGATAGCGAGTTTTAGCCGGAAAGGGTCACGTGACAATGTATTCCAGATTCCGCTTCGAATCTTGAGATTCCATTCGCCGTATTCTACATTCAGTTTCACATAGGACTGTAAAGGAAGAATGTTCCTTTCGGAACGCCAAAAATGTAGTTTCATTGCCGAAACCGCTTGTCTCCAAATACAACCTATCCCTCATAGGATAACGGATATATTTTTGCTGGAAATGCGGTCTCTTTTCACCAATACTTTTGCAGACATTCTTCAAAAACAGAATGCCGACAATGAAATACGAATCTCTTGCCAACGGATTCCAATTGACATACATAATTTTTTCACTGTAAACTCGATTGTAGGCTGAATTTATAGCTTTTCTTGCAGTCTTAAAGGTTTTCATTACTTGAATAATCAAATTGCCCTTCCCATTCCCCTCGAATGAACAGCACATGATTACCCACGAGGGAAGTCGCAAACGTGCACCTAAAATCCACACAAGAGCAGTGAATGCTCTTCATAATGATTGCTACTTTCATTCCCAATTGCTTCGACATAATTATTGTCTTCCATCATCAGGATTTTGAAGGAAACATGCTCCTTGACGAACTTTAAACGCCGCGGATGATCTCTAGATTCTAGTCACTGTAATTTCATTTACTGTTTTGCTTCCATAGAAAACGACGAAAATGGCATTTCATTGCCGAAACAGTATGTCTCCGAATGAGATCCAGTTCTAAAGCATGAAAGCCGATTCTAATTTGCCGAAACTGCGACAACTTTTCTCAACGACATTCTTCACTCGCCAATTACCGAAAATAAATGCAAACCATTTAAAAGTAAGTTGCAAAATGTATAACAATTGGAGGAAATTGTATCTTTAAATTGAGCCTGCTACATATCCATCGAATTTCGTCCAAATCGAAGATTGTTGAGCGCATACTCTGGTCGATTTGGCATGAAACGACCCAGTAGAGAGTTTCGAATCAAAGCGGTGTGATATCACAGAGAGTAACAATGTAACGCCTTTAGTGTAAGCCTCCAGTGTTTCCTCCAGCGTCGAATTGCCCATTTTGCTGAAGCTAATCTATATCTAATACTAGCGAGTTCGTTTGCCCGAAGGGCAAACAAACTCGCTATGGTCGCGCCTTCTGCACTCCATTACCTTGGATAGTGATTAATTCATTTATCCTTTGAGAAATGGGAAACACGTATTTAAAGTACGTCCCAATTGAAATACGTGACACATGGGGACGAAAGCCTTGATTTTGATCAAAATCATTACTTCCATTTTTCTAGTGTGCTTAACTTGAAATCTTTCATTTTTCCTTTTTTGTAAGGGTGGAGAATACATTTTGAAATGCTTCCCTCTCATAATCAACGTTAATGGGGCATATTTCAAAAGTAGGATTTTTCCTGTACTCAGCCATCCAAGAGGTACTTCTGAGGGAAGTTTAAATTTTCTGTCTCTGTTTCGTTGGATCAAAAATAAAATTCAGGAAAATGGGACTTAAAAAATAGTGCCCTGATAATATAGAATGTGCCCTGATGATATAGAATGTTTTTTATCTTTTGAAATGTAGACTCAGGGAACTCCTTGCCACCCAGTTTCAGCCTTATACGTTTCTCCATTTTTACTGGCGGTAAAAAATGTACTTGCAATAGCGACCAGCCCAAAAGCTGTGCTCTGAAGAGACGCACAACAAAAGTAGAATTTTTCATTAAATCAACATCACGTCCGTTATGCGTGCGCCAGCTGCTACTTTTCTATTTTTGTCCGATTCGCTAGGATATGAAAAATTATTTGAAAACGTAACGTTCATCTTTCCACACTAGCTCAATACACCAGGACAAAAAAAAAACTTAAAAACATTGGCTCACAAAAATATCCCCCCAGTTTATGGATCTAAAATTTTGCATTTTTCCTGCACTCATCGTCACGGTAGGCAACTCCCTGCCAAGTCTCCGCTTCCCATGTCTCTCCGTTTTACTCAAGCAAATATAATGTTATGGAGGGGGAATGAGATCTATATATATTTCTAATACCACGTATTTATAGACGAACGTCACTTACTGACTGACGCTAATTTAAAAAGGTGAAACGTATAAGGCTGAAACTGGGTGACATGGAGTTCCCCGAGTCTTCATTTCAGAAGAAAAAATTTTTTCCGCTAAAATCCATCAGGGCTCTTCTTTTTATGTCCCATTTTCCTGAAATTTTTTTGATCCAACGTAACAGAGACAGAAAATTTAAACTTCCCTCAAAAGTACCTGTTTAATGGCTGAGTACAGGAAAAGTCATAATTTTAAAATATGACTCCTTAGCGTAGATTATTGGAGGGAAGTATTTTAAAATGTATTCTCCACCCTTACTAAAAGGGACACATAAAAAGATTTACGGGTTTTGCAAAATATGTACACTTAGCCGTTTTAACCGAAAAGTACCTCCCTTTTTTTGCCGAAATCCATCCCCAGTGAACTACATGCCCACAAAGTTTCAATATCATACGTTTGCCCTTTTCGCTGGTGAAAAAACACGTTTGGAAAAGCAGACACACCCAAAAGCTATGCCCGGAGGGGATGCATCATGAAAGCTGAATACTCCCTTAGCTTAATAATATCATGTCACTTATATGTGTGCCAAGTTTCACCTTTCTAGTTTTGTCCAATTCGCTACGACAAATGGCTGTTTACGGTGATTTTTTTTCCACAGTTAAACATAAATCACATCTTAAATCAAAAATATATTTCACCTAACTGCATTCATTCACGTATCTCTCAGTGTCACTTGGAATTCATATAATTCATACCAAATTTGATATTACTTCACTAATTTCGTGGTTTTCACAAAAACGGGCGAGATTTTTTCTTCAAAAACTCCACTACTGATTTTTTTTTACAAAGTTTCACGCTGATCCAAGATGGTACGGGTATTCAAATTTCCATGGTATACCCATTTCCTTTTTCCTTTGCCAAATTGCATAGCCATTAGGCAAAATGTATTGCTTTTTCATTTTAAAAAATGCACCTTTTTCGAAGATTTTAAGAGAAACCATGGTCACAGAATCATGAATAATGCTTAATTGTATGTGTTCATCATGCGAAATAATAATTTCATGTGGTGATGATCGAATCTAATATGTATAGACGATCGTGACTGACTGACGCTTTCTAACCATGTTCTAAAGAAGTTAGAAATATGAAACTTGGTACACATGTACCTTCTGGAATGCAGAATTCAGAAAAACTCCGACTTTGGAAGTACATGGCTTGGGGGTACACATTTTGCGGGGATAAGTTTTTAAATATACAGTGAGGGACAAAAGTGTTGCAATGTTCGACACATTGCCAGTTTATGACTCATAACTCGAGTATGACGAGTTCAATTTTACATAAATTTCAGTCAATCATGCTTCAACTTCCTGGTTTTGGATTGGTGCTAGTCACATGTCAATTGGCCCCCTATTGGATGAGCTGCAGCTGTTGAAAGCTAACCAGGTCATTGCAACAGTTTTGTCCCTACGTCCCACGCTTATCATCCACGATATAAAAAAACCCCACAGTCTCCCATTTCCCAAATGAAACCTGGCCAGAAGCCACCTAAGCAATCCTGTAGGTTGCATAGGTGTAGATGTGGTCGGTTTGGGTGGGGTTGGGTTCCATTTGAACGTTCCTGGCAACATGAAACCTGTTTCCCAACAAACTCGCGACAGCATCGCCTCACTTGTCGACCGTGGCCTCTCGACGCGTCGAATTGCAGCCCAGCTTGGCATAAGCTATAGCACCGTATCCCGGGTGCGTTCTCGAGTCAGACCCGACGCATCAAAGAGCAATGGTGGACGTCCAGCCAAGCTTTCCGCCGCCGACAAGCGCAGAGTCATCGGGTGGTGACATCGGGTCAGGTTGACGCAGCAGTGCAAGCGACGAGGCAGCTCCAAAGCAGCACCTCGGTAGAATGCAGTGCCAAAACAGTTCGCAGAGCTCTGAAAGACGCTGGTCTGAAGGCAACAACCAAGAGAAAGAAGCCGCAACTCCAGCCGCGGCATATCCGACAGCGGCTAGAATTCGCCCACCGCCACCAACACTGGCCTGTAGAGGACTGGAAACGCATGATTTGGTCAGACGAGACAAAAATCAACCTTATGAGGTCGGATGGGCGTGATTGGACATGGAAACAGCCCGGCGAAACCCTAGCAGAGTGGCACGTGAGGGAGACCCGCAAGTATGGTGGAGGTGGCCTGATGTTTTGGGGCTGGATGACGGCCAAAGGAGTCGGGTTTGGCTGTCGGATCCAAAGAAGAATTGATGCCAGGCTCTATACAAGCAAAAAAAAAAAAAAATTGCTCCAG
>CAJPEV010003610.1:0-29317 GCA_905338385.1 Darwinula stevensoni | reverse complement strand
GCGAACATTGCCTGGTAGTCTTTGTTGATGCAATTCTCTAATAATGTGTTTGCATGATTACGAATTGGAGGAAGTAGGAAATGTTTCCCTTAACATTATGAATATAACTCAAGAGACAACCGGAGCAAAAACGGTTTTCAAGGCCGATGCTTCAAGGAAAAAGCTACACTAATTGGCTTTCTTCGTTTATTCCCGGTTCTAAAGAGGAAGAAGCAGGTCTTTTGTGCATGTGCTTGTATGAATATAGATCACTCCTGTAACATTGCGTCGAAGGGAAAATTATTAGGTGCCAGACTGGATTGCATGAAAGGGAAATACTTGAAAAATTCACATGCTCTTTGTGAATTCAGACCTTTTCTGGCCCCGCTTCAAGCTGTTTCATCTCGTTCGAGACGCTCCATCAAATTAGCACATTGAGCAAAATATATAATATTCATTTTCGGAAAACAATATATATATTGGATGTGATACCAAGTGATTCGAAGCATTCCAAGTGATACCAAGTGATTACACGCTGACGCGTGAGTGATTTTTGGCGGATAAAAACATGAAAAACGCTTATTCCGAAAGGGAAATTTCGCAGAAATGTTCGCGTTACCACATCCTCGCATTGAGTCTGACTCCACGATGATTCTTTTCGTTATCGTTTTTAGTGTTCCCACTAGAAATTGGTCGGGAACCTTTTTTTTTGTCAATTGAATCATTTTAAGATTGAGCTAAGTGCTTGTGAGCCAAATATTTTCAAAGCCGCACATTTTTTTCCTGAAGTTGACAACAGACTTGTGCAGCCTTCGATACATGAGAAAAATTAGGAACAACTATGATATTTAGCCATGACCCACCAGCCAACCTTTTCGACTCATTAGCCAAATTTGGCCCATGAGCAATAGGTTCCCGACCCCTACTCTAGAAGCTTGTGAATTTTGGAACTTTTTTTGGCCACTAGGTAGTTAGGGAGATCCACCTCTGGATTTTGAATGCATATGGGATGAGTAGTCATGACAAGCAGAAGCGACTTGTTCTGATCTTTCCGTGGCCATACATGACTCGTCCTGTGTACGCCTTGCCCAGCTAGGAAGGGAACCCATTCCTGTATGACCTTGAATTTATAAATAATCGCTCCTCATGAGTGTGAATGATATGAACATGGGAAAAGACCTGGCCTACTCGATAATTCCTCGTCCAGAAGTTTTATATATGGGAAAATGATTGAAATCGCTAATTAGGAACTTTTAATAAACGCATATTTGTTTGAAACAAAAGTCACTCAGGCTTATTTTTAAGTCGACTTTAATTTCCAGAAGTGTAACTCGTATCAACACGGGAATGCCCATTTATAGGGAGTTCAAGGTCATATTGAACCAATTTTATGGGACGATTAATAGATATCGCCTATCTAAGGAGGAAACTTTGATTTTTATGGAGTTTCAGAAGCGGCGTGGCATATAATGATAAGAATGTCACGGTGGACTTCGTCCTTTTGAAAGTATTTCATAACCGCAGATCCAGAACACTTCAGACAAATGTCTAGGTGGCGACATTTTCACAACTTGGTCGCGTGATCAAGTTTATCCTCACCGAGGTCCTGAGTGATCGAAAGAACATCGGCGATTCCGATGAATTACCTGAATTTCGATAAATACATATAATAAGACGCATATAAATACTACGAGGGAGTTTCAGAGAGAAGAGTTCTGAAAGGTATGATGTATTTTATTCGATGGGATTGGCGTTACCATGTGAATTGCATTTTAGTTAAGCAAAGCCAGTGGAAGAAATTCACAAATATTTCTTGCCCTTATATGAGGTATTAAATACTAGCTCAAAATTAAAATCCTGATCAAGCGAGTCCGTAATAAATGTTGCAATGAAAGACCACTTAGTAATAACACCTGCTTGAAATTTATGCCAAATTTATTTAATGTCGTTCAATTCATGGGTGCTGCATTTTCAATAGCTATCAATAGCTATCAAAGAAAAGGCCCTGTATATAGACGATCGGGGGGACTAGATCTAAGGAGACACATTTAAAAAGTAGGATTTTCCTGTACTCAGCCATTAAACAGATACTTCTGAGTGAAGATTATATTTTTTGTCTCTGTTTCCTTGCATAAAAAAAGGAACATTGGACTGAAAAAAGTGCCCTGATGGGATGTAGACTCAGGGAACTCCATGCCACCCAGTTTCAGCCTCACCGATTTTGCTGGTGGAAAAAATGTATTTGAAAAAGCGAACCACCCAAACGCTGTACTCTGAGGAAACGCACAACAAAAGTTGAATTTTTCCCTAAATCAACATCACGTCTGTTATGCCTGCGCCAGCTGCTACTTTTCTATTTCTGCCCGATTCGCTGGGATATGAAAAATTCTTTCAAAACGTAACGTCCGCAAGAAATGTGAACCCCAAAAATATATTGGAAATTTGACAATTGACATTTGAGCTCAGTGTCTCAACGGTCACGTACGTGCCAAGTTTCAGCTTTCCATGTGTCTCCGTTTGAAGCAAAGAGAGCCATTTTAAAATATGTTCCCTGAAAGGTGTGCCCTTTGGCATACATCACCAACGTATAAATTTTCCTGAACTCAGCATGCGAATAGCTAATTATGTCTTTAAGCTACTCACGATCGTCCATATATTATAAAAGAATAAATTTTTTCATTACTCAACTATCCATCAGGTACGTCTTTGACAAGTTTAAACTTTCATGCTATGTTTGTTTTGCTGGATCAGAAAATTCGTGAAAATATGCATTTTGCAAAATATATGCCTTGAGCCGTTTTAACTGGAAAGTACTTTTTTTAATTACCGAAATCCATCCTCAGTGAACTACATGCCCACAACGTTTCAATATTATACGTTTGCCCTTTTCATTAGTGAAAAACATGTTTCGAAAAGCCGACACACCCAAAAGCTATGCCCGGAGGGGATGCAACATGAAAGCTGAATACTCCCTCAGCTCAGTAATATCATGTCCCTTATGCGTGTGCCAAATTTCACCTTTCCATTTCTGTCCAATTCGCCATGGCAATTTTTTTTTTTAAAACATCACCCCTCGAAAAAAATTCCCCCAGGGGATGTATCGAGACTGAACATTTTTATTGAACTCCTTGCCTCAGTAGTCACATCCCTGCAAAGTTTCAGCTTTCCATGTTCAGCTTTCTTTGTTCCAGATGGCGCTAGAAAGTTTAGACGTAACAATGGAGTAACTTATGGAAAGCTGGGTAAATAAAAAGATCTACTTTAGTGATACATACCCTTGAGGCACACCTTTTCGGGGAATATATTTTCAAATAGTTCTCTTTGCTTCAATCAAACGGAGACTCATGAAAAGCTGAAACTTGGGAAGAACGTGACCGCTGACGCACTGAGATCAAATGTCAAATGTCAAATTTCCAAAATATTTCCAAATTTCATATTCATATTTCCTGGGTATGTAACGTTTTCAAAGAATTTTTTTATATCCTTCCGAATCGGGCAGAAATAGAAAAGTAACTGGTGCACGCATAACGGAGGAGACTTTGATCTAAGGAAAAATTCAATTTGTGTTGTGGTCTCCCCAGAGCACAACTTTTGGTTGGATTGCTTTTCCAAATACATTTTTTTCGCCAGCAAAAAGGGGATACGTATAAGGCTGAAACTGGGTGGCATAGAGTTCCCTGACCCTACATTTAAAAGAAAAAATAAGTTGTTGTTAAACCCATCAGGCCTCTTTTTCCGTCCCATTTTTCTGATTTTTTTTTTATCCAACGAAACAGAGAAAGAAAACTTAAACTTCCCTGAGAAGTACCTGTTTGATGTCTGAGTACAGGAAAATCCTACTATTAAAATATGTTTCCTTAGCGCAGATTATTGGAGGAAAGTGTTTCAAAATGTATTCTCCACCCTTACAAAAAGGGACCCAATAAAATATTTGAAATTAGGCATACTAGAAATCATAGAAGTGATGATTTTAATCAAAATCAAGGCTTTCGTCCCCAGAAGTCACGTATTTCAATGGGGACGTACTTTAAATACGGGTTTGCCATTTCGCAAAGAATAAATGAATTAATCACTTAACAAGGCAATGGAGCGCCGAAGGCGAGAGCATAGCGAGTTTGTCTGGCGGAAGGGCAAACAACCTCGCTAGCGTGTGAATATCACTACTAAATACAGTCTACGTTTTCTTGAAGGACTTATCGCATCAAAACGCTGAAATAATGAGCTTATTTATCTTGTGGAAAATATATATGGAAATAAGGGTGTACCTACCATTGAACTGAACTAAATTCATTCACGGACACTAATGAACGAAATGTGAAATTTTACCTGGCGATCCTTATGCTGAAGGACATATGTCACGAGGAATATTTTCTGAAACTACTTTAATTTTACACACGAGATTTGTCAACTCATTAATTGAACTTGACCGTTCGACCTTCGTTAGGGGTGAACTTTGAAAACGAATTATTTGAATGCATTAATCATTTCTTTTATGACAGAGCACCTTAGGCTCGTTCATTGCGAGTTTGTTTGCCCGAAGGGGAAACAAATGCGATTGTAAGGAATATGCAGAGCTGTGAGTTCTGCGCATTTCGTCTGACTCATAGCCATGAATTCGCACAAGAATGACGGAAAAAATACCATGATGCTTATGAATCCCATATTTCATCGGAGAGGCGGTATGCTTTAGAGAGATGAAGTATGCCTTTTCTTTACTTAATTCCTGGCAGGAACGTTTGTAACATTTATACGTAAATTTCTAAATGAAAAGCATGTTCGCACCTTTATTGTTGAAATCTTGTTTTACAATGGAAATGCCAATCTCTCTTGCAGATTCGAGAATTCTTTGACCAATGTGCTCCATATGGTTTGAATTTCATCAACGCCGTAGGATTTGTGTTGCCATCTTCTGCTTCAAGAGTAACAGCCACACAGAAGTACATCAGTCACGCCATTACCCAACTTTTTGGGATTGATACCAAAGACAATTTCGTGCTGTTGGTGAGCCACTGTGATGGGCAGGAACCTCCGGCCATCAACACCGTCAAGGAAACAAATATTGTTTACCAGAACTACCATACCTTCAACAACGCTGCACTTTTCGCATGCATTATGGATCCGATGCAGAAAATGTTTTGGGAACAGGGGCTTTCAAGTTGTGGAGGTTTTCTGGCATCCTTGCATGGGATGGCGTCAATCAGTCTTAAATTGACAAGCGAAGTCCTTCATGAGAGAGGTTTTCTAATGGAGTCTCTGAAGAAATTACAGGCAGAAATCCCTGCAGGTGAACTCAATTTCTCACTGATAGCTATTTAGATATGTTCCTCTATTATTGAATGCTGTTACCTGTTTATTTTTCTTGCAGTCATGTCAGATATAAGTGTTCTACAGGAAAAATGCATACTACTCCGAAAGGATGAGGGTGAGGTGACTAAGCTCGTCGAGTTTGAGAATAAAAAAATGAAAATTCATTTGGATAAGAAAATAATGGAGAAGGCCATTAATTGCACTTACTGCATGGTCACATGCGAATACCCGACAAGCACTTCCAAGCTCAAGGACATAAAGAATAGTAGATGCATGAATAATGACGAAGAAGTGAAATGCACCAAATGCAAATGCTCTTGGAAGGCTCATCAGCTGGAACTGAAACGGTATGAAGTGAAACCCATGTACAGGAGTAAGAGCTTTAAAAACTCAGCAATTGTTGCTCAACAAATAAAGGTCCAGAAAGATCAAGAGAGGAAGGTGAGGGAGCTCACTATGGACATTTTTAGCAAGCAAGTTCAACTCTTCGCTCAGATCCGAGAGGCGCACATGAGAAAAACTCACCTCCAAAAAATTGCCCTCAATCGAGATCCGCTGACTCTAGAAGAATACATAGAATTTTTGATTCAGGCCGAGAAAAGAGAGGGTAAGGATGGGTATCTGAGTCGGATCGAGCATTTGGAGAACGCCAAGAAGGCGTCTCTCTTGTTCAGGGAAGAGGAATATGAAGAAATGTTGCCTAACGTTATGTCGATTCTGAAGGAAGAGGGAATCAACTTCGAGAAGTTGGGTTCGGAGGTTTTCGAGGATATTCATCGGCCGAGTAGTATTGTGGGGACACTAAGGGCCTTCTTTTCTTTAAAAAAAAGTTGAAGAAGATGAATGCCTCAGCATTAAATTCCTTTACATTTTGTTGCTGAAAATGTATGTCAATATTCAATATAGTCAAATGAGAATATAGTTTTGAACATAAACGTGACTTTTTAAATTTGAATATCCTCATTACAAAGTTGTTCGCTTCATTTTCGTGACTCAGGATAAGCTCAATAAAGTACTGCGATAAAACCCTGATTTTTCCAAGGAATACTCAATGATCTCGTCCAGACAAAGAGCATCAACATGAGACAATGAGAACTAGATCGAAGTACTAGAGGACGTGAACATAAAGGACTGGATCTGGTGTTGACCTTCTGCATTGTGAGACATATTGTACTTGTATACAAAAGTAATTCACATTATTATTTTCTATATACCTATTCAGTAAATTTCGAGAATATGTACAGGGGAAACGACACCACCCTACTGTGCATACAGCTATTTCTCCACATGCTCTCCATCAATTTCCATGCGATTCCTCCATTGCTTTATAAGAGCGTTAATACCGTCACTGTAAACCTCAATTTCATATCTTCAGAGCCACTTGTACATCGTGTCCTTTTCTTTGTCGTCGTGGTTTACGTTATTTTCCCAAAGCTCATCATTGAGCGGGACGTGGATATGATAATCTGATAGCACAAGATCTGACCAACGGTTTCCCGCAACTTTTTTTGCTATAATGCGTGGATCGCTGTGAATCAGTTCATTCATTCCACACGTGCCAGGAGGATGCTACGTGGCATGCATTCAAATCTGTTTTCTTCAGCCTAAATGTGGCTTTCCCACTTTGTTCACCCAGATGTACCACGCATGTTATTAAGTTGCTCGTGGACTTCTGCAGGTGTAACTCCGCTATGGTGAATAATGCAATCACTATTCATCACATCCTACGCATTTCTATTTTAGCAATCGTTTTGGAAACGTGTATTGGTCTTGCTATAAGGTGATATCCCATGCAATCAGTACTGCTAGAGCGGGAAACTGGAACCTTATTTAATGCATGTTTTTGACAGTTCTTTCCTGCATGTATCAGTTTACAATATAAAAAACAAACGGGCGTGACTTTTGTTCTGCCTCTCGTACTACAACTACTGAGCATTAGAATAATGACTCTTGCATGTTCCTGGCAATTTGTTTGAGCTATTCTGATACCGAGTAAAGCAACTCCGGACGGTAGTTGGCAATTACTCGATGCGCAACCTGATGCACGTTATGGCATGCGTCCATCATGCCAACTAACCAACCTCGATAGAACTGGTGAAGTTGGCGAAACTGCCTTTGTGGACGTGGTCCTGGCATGGCTTTGAAGACGAAAGGTAAACGATTGAAGCAAATCAGAGTGGATGGAGGGAAGCAAAAAAGGAAATTGGCCCGATCAATGCAGTTGCCCTTTTCACCATCCTTAGGGGAATTCGGCTAGCTCGGCAAATTTTCCATGCATCGCATCATCGTATGACCTTGAAACTTTGCTTCATTGTACTAAGCATCAGTAGAAGATCCTGTTTGGCATTTCATTAATAAATTCCTTCTAGATGTCCTTTGTGGGCGATAAGTACGACCCTTTCGACCTCATATAAATTGGGATGTTTGACAAGTTTACTCTGTGAGTATTCAACCTACGACCTTGAAACTAGCATCAATTGCATGACGCACTTATACGAGTAGGTTTATCAAATTTAATCTAGATCGCTCAATTCCTTCGTGGTGCGACTTTTTTTGGCGATGAGTATATTACGAATATAAATGCAGGCCTCTTTTCATGATAATACAAACCAATCTAATCGCACATAACATCACAGTGGGTAGAGAGACTTCCTCTGAGTAACCTCTGAATTAAAGGTTTAGGCATAATGTTGAGAAATGGGGTCTTTTCTTCAAAGAATTATTTTAACCAAAAGGAGACCGAGAAATCCATTTATATTATCTAATATATCTAGACGATCGTGACTGACTGACTGACGCTAATTCTAACCATGTTCCAGAAAGGGTAGAAATCTGAAACTTGGTATACATGTACCTGTTGGGGTGCAGAGTTCAGAAAAAATCCGACTTCGGAGGTACATGCCCTGGGGATACACATTTTGGGGGTAGAAGTTTTTTAAAAAATATTTTGGGTTGGAAAGAAAGTCTTGCAACACACTGCGCAAATTTTTCAAAATTTTATACTTTATTGAAATGGAATATCAGTCTACAATGTAATGACAATTGTTGTCTATGACATGTTCCCAACGCACGGGTAACTGCTCGATGCCCTTTGCCCAGAACTCTGGCGATTGCGAAGCGAAGAAACGGCCGACATCATTTTCGAGCCGTGCTTGATCGTCGAAAGCCTTGTCCCGCAGGTGATTCTTGAGGGCCCGGAACAAGTGATAGTCGGAAGGGGNTTTTTTTTTTGCGTCTCATGCCTTCCATGTCCCGTTGCTTGAATAAAACGGAGAGACATGGAAAGCTGAAACGTGGCATGGACTGACACGATGAGTTCAGTAAAAAAAATGCAAAATTTTAGATCCATGCCCAGGGGACATATTTTTGGGGGCCGACGTTTTAAAGTATTTTTTTTTGTCAAGGTGTATTGAGCTAGTGTGGAAAGATGAAACTCGGTACATAATTACCTACCGGGATGCTGCGTGCAGAAAAAATCCGACTTTGGAATGAAATGCCCTGGGGGCATACATTTCAAAGGGAGATGTTTTCACATCATTTTTTTGCATTAGTTAAACTGATGGACATGGAAAGCTGGAACTTTGCACGAATGTGACTACCAAGATAAGGAGTTAAAGAAAAATGTTAAGACTTGATACATCCCCGGGGGAAAATTTCTCGAGGGGCGATGTTTAAAAAAAAAAAAAAGAAATTGTCGTGGCGAATTGGACAGAAATGAAAGGTAAAACTTGGCACACGTATAGGTGACGTGATATTATTGAGTTGAGGGAGTATTCAGCTTTTATTGTGCATTCCCTCCGGGCATAGCTTTTGGGTGGGTCGGCATTTCCAAACATGATTTTTCACCAGCGAAAAGGGCAAACGTATAAGATTGACACGTGGTGGGCATGTAGTTCACTGAGGTTTGATTTCGGTGAAAATGGTACTTTTCGGTTAAAACGCCCGAGGGCACATATTTTGCTTTTTTTTCCTGAATTTTCTGATCCAGCAAAACGGAGGGTGCTAGAAAGTTTAAACTTGGCAAAGAAGTACCTGATGAATAGATGAGTAAAGAAACAATTCTACTTTCATATCATATATAGATGATCGTGAATATCTGACTGACATAAGTAGCTATTCACATGCTGAGTTCAGGAAAAATTCCACTTTGGTGAGGCACGCCATAGGGCCACACCTTTTCGGGGAATATACTTTCAAATAGATCTCTTTGCTTCAATCATACAGATACCCACGGAAAGCTGTAACATGGCAAGAACGTGACTGGTGAAGCACTCAGGTCAAATGTCAAATGTCAAATTCCCGAAACATTTTTGGAGGGCATATTTCTTTGGGACGTAACGTTTTCACAGATTTTTTAATATCCTACCGAATCAGGCAGATATAGAAAAATAGCAGCTGGCGCACGCATAACGGACATGATGTTGATTTACGGAAAAATTCAACTTTTGCCAAGCGTCTCCCCAAACCACAGCTTTTGGATGGGTTGCTTTTCCAAATATATTTTTTAACGCCAGCAAAACGGGGAAACGTATAAGGCTGAAACTGGGTGGCATGGAGTTCCCTGAGTCTATATTTCAGAATAATAATAAATTTCCAAAATATTTGTGGGGTTCATATTTCTTGGGACGTAACGCTTCCAAGGAATTTTTTCATATCCTACTGAATCGGGCAGAAATAGAAAGTAGCTGGCGCACGCATAGCAGCCGTGATGTTGATTTAAGGAAAAAGTCAACTATTGTTCTGCGTCTCCTCAGAGCGCAGCTTTTCGGTGGGTCGGTTTTTCAAGGACATTTTTTCTGCCAACAAAAAGGGGAAACGTATAAAGCTGAAATTTGGTGGCATGGAGTTCCTTGAGTCTACATTTCAAACGAAAAAAATATTTTCGTTAAAACCCATCGGGGCATTTTTTCAGTCCCATTTTCCTGAATTTGTTTTTGATCCAACGAAACAGAAACATAAAAATTAAACATCCATTACAAGTGCCTGTTTGATGGCTGAGTAGAGGAAAAATCCTCATTTTTGAAATATGTCCCCTTAGCGTAGATTATAGGAGGGAAGTATTTCGAAATGTATTCTCCACCCTTACAAAAAGGGACTCAAGAAAAGATTTCAAGTTACGCACACATAGAATCATAGAGGTAATGAGTTTGATAAAAATCAAGACTTTCGACCCCATATGTCACGTATTTCAATGGGGACGTACTTTAAATACGTTTTCCCCATTTCGCAAACAAATTAATGAATTATTCACTATCCAAGGTCATAGAGCGCCGAAGGCGCGACCATAGGGAGTTTGTTTGCCCTTTGGGCAAACAAACTCGCTAATATTAGAATACGCTAAGGCGTTACGTGGTACGTGTAGCCTCTGGTGTCTACAACCTTTGCCTCTTCAAGACATAGGCTAGGTAGCTGATAAGCCAGGAAGCCTTTGCATTTCCATGTCATAGGCTAGGCGCGTTTCATGATTAGCCTATGCAGCTGTTAGACCTTCATGCCTGTGCCTTTTTCAGGACCTCGACTGAGGTGGATGGGTTAAACAGATTGACACATTGCGTAATGGACAATTTACCCCGTCGACACACCGCTCAGACCTAAGCCTTAGTTACCATAGCCTAAAACTCGGTGCCTACGAGGCTATTACTTTTTCGGCCAAAAGCTAGGCAAAATGTCTCGTGAAAGGACTAAAAAAAAAGGAGAGCTCCTTGATTGATATGCAAAGTGTTATGAAAGTGGGATGCGATGCGATGAGGGGGAGCGGCAAGCCTGGGAAGGTCTGCCCTGACTAATGAGCAACATTGTCACCGAGAGGAGAGCTGCATTGGTTGTAGAGCAACATGAGGCTGTTAACATTGCGTGGAGCGTAGCGTGCGTGCGCGTCGAATCTTTAAGCCCATACCCTCGCTGCGTTGTGATGCGCCCAACTTCATTCCAGCCATTCCCCACTATTTCGACCCTATGACTGTGGAATGCTCTCTTTCGCACTGCTTGGCTTTGCCTTTCTCCGCTTCGAAATGAAGACTTCGGCAATGTTGTTGTCATAATCATGTTACGGTGTTCCATTTGAAGTCATTGGAGTTGAATGATGAGATAGAATGATGGGAGTAGTAGAATGTAGAATGTAGGAGTAGAATGATGGGAATGAAGTGGTTTTAATTCAGCGGCGCAGGAAAATTCGGAACGGGATGTGCGTCGCTCCTTTTCGATGGAGCAATTGGCACTGGCAAACAATTCCTGTACGCCACACGAATTAACATACTGAACGTGTCAATCAACGCGCAAAAATGAGGCGATGATTCGAGCTACCGACATCATCATTTGGTATGAAGCGACGACGGCCCCCTCTGAAGCGCTGGCAACGGTAGAACGGGCCTTGCGAGACTCAATGGACGAAGACCGATTCGGTTGGAAGGTAGTTGTGCACTTGGTGAATGCCACCACTCAGGTGGCATTCGCCAAGTGTTGCCAGTCGTCCGCAAAGCATCTCGCGGTTAAATCATTGAGACTTGCGTCAAAATGAGCCCGTTGTGATCGTCGTTCCGAACGATTCGTTTGACAGAAAACATGCGCGCTGCTGGTAACGAAATTCGATTTATTCGATGTGGGCATTGAAACATCTCCACGAGTACAGGACGATCCATCTGAGCTATCGGTGCGATTAACAGGCGATCGTATCTCCGATAAAATGGTGAACGAGCTGTTTGGACAACGACTTAGGGTCTGCGATGCGGAAGTGTGAAGTAATCGCATTCATTATGCGTCCCAAGAACGAGCACTCCAATTTGGTCAATGAGGATGTGTCTTCCTGATTGGAAGGCAAATTGTGCTCACATCACAGTACCAACATTGTGAAGAACGATCATGGTAGTGATGACGCCGATCGGCAGTCCACCTTTCCGTTTGAATTCTTTAACAATCTCAGTACTCTGTGCCTCTTTCCGCACGCCCTAATCCAAAAAATTGGATATATCCTAATGCGTGTACGGAGTCGTATTATTGGGAACGACTTTTGCAACGACACGCTTATGATCGTAAATGAAAAGCGGACAATGGCTGTTACTATTATTCTAAGGTAGGGGACAAAAAAGTCCCAATTTCGTTCGAAAACTCATAGTAGTTGAGGTGACAGCAAGTGAGCCAGTGAAGTGAACAGTCACGAAGCGCACAGGTGCGCTTCGTGGCTTTGTTCACTTGCTGCCCAGAGTTTCACTGGACACGTCAACCCAAGTCACCATACCGTTCTCTCTTTGCCAACGTCAATTCCGTATCGGGCTTACCCATGGCACGACTATGAATAAATTTCAAGGACAGACATTTGATCAAATCGATTTACTGCTTACGGAGCCAGTATCCATGCATGGGATTTTTACGTTGCCTGCTCGCGAGTTCGCTCAGAGTATTCGCAGATTCAAGTTATCGATAGACCGGCGAAGGGTGCAGGGCAAGTGATGCTGCAACCGTTACCGACGATATAGTCCTTAAAGAGGCACTTCTTTTGTTTGTGTAGTCAGTTCGTCAACGCTATTTTTTTCCACTAATATATCAACTTTCCGTTTTTTGACATTTCATGGTTCCTTCCATTTTCATTTATTTTACTCATGTTGAACTAATTTTGGCTGTAAATTTTGCATATTGGCAGGTGTAGAATGTTGTGATTTTAAATTTTTTTAAATTTTTTGTGTACATATGTTCCATCAAGAACCGTATATCAAAAGTTTGGCAGCGGAAACCAGGCTAAGACTAATCTTAGTTGATGAACTGTGACAAAAGGGTATATGTACGCGTAGAAGGCCGCAAGTCTCAAAGGAGGAATATAAAGCACCGACATTTTCAAAGGAATGTTCGGTGAGAGTGATCGCGCGTCCTTCATTTTAGACATTCTTCTTTAGCAAAATGTACTGGCTAATGTGCTATGCCTTTAACAACTAGATTCTTAAGCATTTTGGCCGGAGGTGAAACCTTTATTTTTTGCCGTTTACTATTTTGCTTTTGTAGTTTACCCAAGAGCATATCACCGTTGAATACTTCAGGGACAGGCTATAGGTTTCTCCTTGCTAGGAGCAGGGAAATTGCTTCTACAGGTACGCCATTCAACTAAATTCAAAACGAAGGAAATATGCAGAAAACAAGTCTCCCCTTCCGAACCAGGGTACTGTGCCTTCCGTCGACTGCAGTATGACATTATGTGAGAAAATAACATATGAATCAATCGACACCACTGGCAGAGACCCCATTTTGAAGAGATAGCTATTAAAACATTGACATTACTGTCCAATAGAAATCATGACGTTAATTAGACTTCTTAATATTAATTAAAACATGTTAGTTTGCTATGCTTCTTAATTTTTCATTTGAAAACCACATTGAGAGGTCCCCGTCTCTACCATGAATAAAACATATTACATTAACTAGTGGCAGCAAACCTGCTGGAAACCGGAGGAAACGAAATGCTATGTTGTCGTGGAAGGAGTCACCATGATGTTCACAGACTACCACCCCAGTAGCAACCGAACTTGTTCGATCAACGTTCATTCGGGTTAGTGCCAGCATTTTATTAACGTTCTTGGGAAAGTTCTATTGACTGCTACGTTTTAAAAATTCAAAGCAATGAAAAAAGTTCAATTAATGAGTTCCTGAACTAAGTGAAATTGATACTTCCATGGAAGGGGAAAGGGGAATAAAATTTTTTTTTTTAGGTTTCATCCGGTATGCAATTAAAGTTTTTAATGCGTTCTTTTCGTCATTTAAATTGCATTCGGTCTAAGTAGAGCCGTACTCGCGTGACTGTGGCTAGAAGCCATAATGTGGTTGAATAAAAATATTGAAGGTACTATCTTGCACTGGCTGGGATAGTCTGGTGGAGAAGCGTGCCTCATCCGGTGTGCCCCCCTCCCCCCAGGCAAGAGACCCCGGGCATATTGTCCCTTTTGCCCCCTCCCCCTCTCTACGGTCCCGAACATAGTCGGGAATCCAAGAGTCCAGTCCGCTCTTGAACACTACGAGCCAGCCGCTCTCTCCCTCTCGTTCTCGAGAACGAATCCGACAGGCGCGAAGACTGGAAAGAAACTGCTCGGACTTTTCGCTCTGCCTCTGGGGTTGTGCATCTACTGTAGGTCCTTGAGGCCCAGCCGGATCCGATTCGCACATTAAAAAAGCCTATAAGTGGTCAAGTCAGCCGCCGGGATAGTTACGAGGTGCGAGTAGCCACTCGGACATTGGGCGTATTTTGCACAACTGCCTCATCCAATCATTTTCCCAAGCTGGTATTCACGCCTATGATACGGACTTTTAAATGCGTGGTACACGTATCCAGTATCGATCGCGAAACTGTGCGTACCATTCGTAAAGTCCATCTCCACCACAACAACTCATGAAGACCTCTGAGTGGAAAACACGGAAAGAGAAACGGGATGGTCTATACACAGCCGACGTCAACTTTCCGATCCAAGGGTAAACGCTTCTGTTCCTCGTGAGAGTGCTGATCTAATAGGACGTGGTTCCGATTGATAAAGCGGTTGGTATCCCTATACAAACGTATATGGAAGGAGATCTCATCTCGGTGAGGAAGTCTTCCTTCCTCCAGGTATGGAAGGGGACTCCTAGTGTAATACGCGAGACGTTTAACACATTCGAAAACGTCCTTATCGAATTTGTAAACACCCCCTAAGTACAGAGGAGGGGGGGGGGGCGGAGGTATGTTCCTAATGCCTCTTTCTCGTGTTATATAGGGATGGCATGGAGATAGCTTACTGAACGTCTTTGGTTCGGTGGTATAATGGTGGCACACTTGATCGGCCAATCGTGAAGCCCCGGTTTTGATTCCTGCCCGCTCCAGCATTTTCTTTCGTACTCTTGCGCTCCGCCCCTCTGGCTTTTATGTTCGCAAGAAACGGCCGAAAAAAAGTGCGAGCCCCAGAGTGAAACACGTACACCCCGAGACGGGGTGAAGGTGCCTCACATGCGCACTTGGACTTGCGGATATGCAGACGCCCCAGCATAGTATTGATATAATATATATATGGATCACTTTTAAATTCCGCAATGATTCTGATCGTATTCATCTATTTTTCAGAGTGTTTCAAGAGAATTTTCTAGCACATATTTGAGCGCAAAAAGGTCGAGAATAAATGAACTTACGGCAATCCTCGCAGACACCACTTCTTCTCGCCGCTGTGCTCTTTTTCAGCCTCCCGATTGCGTGCGTTAATGCGTGCCAAATGCAAGTACTGTCTTCTTGCGTTATGAGGAATGGAAAACATTTTGGAAAGACCTAACTACTGATATTCCAGGCGGGATAGGAGATGTTCAAGTCGATCGGTGATGGTCATGCAAAATGGCGAGAATTTTCACGTGCAAAATGGCGAGAATCGACACGATTTGACACGCCGAAACTTTGTGCTTCGTGAGTAACTTCGTGGGCCTTTTCTGAATCCGCTGATGAATCTGGTCTTGGCATTCAAGTGTCATTCGAGGGCTTGCCGATCCGGGAAAGGTGCGTTACTAATCGCTTATATTCTTTATCGTCATATATCACTCCAATAAATGGTGTTTGTTGCAGAACATGCCATGTTTTTCGGTAAAGGGGGTACCTCAAGGAAACCATTTCAGTTCGTCGAGGTGTCAGTTAACCCTAATCCTGGCAAGGTGAGTCCGCTGGACTCACTACGACATATTTCGGTCTATTACTGTCATACTGTCGTAGAAAAATGAGCTTTCGTGACTTTGTCACCTTGTTCGTGCTCTTCAAAAATACAAAGAAATTTACAAAGAAATACATACAGTAACCGCAGCAAACGGCCTTATTTTACATGTGAGTCTGACAGGCTCACCTTGCCCGGAATAGGTTGTAAAAAAGCTTGCCCGGATGAGGGTTAAATTCTCTCAAAACGCTTTATAAAAATTATTACCGTAACCGCAGCAAACGGCCTTATTTTACATGTGAGTCTGACAGGCTCACCTTGCCTGGAATAGGTTGTAAAAAAGCTTGCCCGGATGAGGGTTAA
Source organism: Darwinula stevensoni (assembly GCA_905338385.1). Taxonomy (NCBI): domain Eukaryota; kingdom Metazoa; phylum Arthropoda; class Ostracoda; order Podocopida; family Darwinulidae; genus Darwinula; species Darwinula stevensoni. Next base: position 13,031 of record CAJPEV010003610.1, on the reverse strand, counting down.
ATTCTCTCAAAACGCTTTATAAAAATTATAAACGGGATCAGAGTCGACTCAGAATTTAAAAGGTTATTCGAATAACAAATCATTGCGATCGTTGCGACACCCAGTAATACTGAGTGTATGATGTGTAATGATATAATATAATTAATGTAGACCAAAAACAGATTCCTGGTCAGGCTCTTGCCCAGGACAGACGTGCTTTCGTCTGCTCTGTCGCATGCGTTTGTGAATCGTTCTAAGGTCTCGCTATGGCCTTGCAAGTTTGGGTGGACCACTCTGTGAACCAACCTTTAGCATTGCGAATTTCTTACTTCCTCTGCCCTGACCTACTGCTATAATCTCAGAAAATTTGCAGAGCTAATCTGGTGAGTGGCCGCTAATAATAGACCTTGATTATTAAGGTGACCCATTGTGCTTCAGGAAAGAAGGGCGTATCCTCCGCTCAACATCTGTTCAGCGACAGCTGACTCTTGACGCCTTTGTTGCAAACTCAAAGAAAGGGATTTTGGACTCAGTCCTAGAAACGACAGTTTTGAGAGTTGTTGCCGTGTTTGTCGGAATTAGCAGAATTAGCAGAATTAGCGAGACGCCGCGCGTATGGAAAATAATTTAAAAAAGAAGAAAGCTGGGATGGCCGGTTGAGACTCAGTCTTACATGCCCTCAAGGAAGAAATCCCGTGACTCCGGTCCTCGGTGGATTCGTGCGTTTCCTCGAATCAAGATGACCTTGAGAAAGTGTCCAACATGGCCAATTCCCTTACCGAGCTTACCTTACCGAGTCCCAAAGCTCCCATCAAGGATAAAAAGCGGAAATGGGATGCGTACAAGCGCACGGGAGATAGCACGGACTAAGAGGAATATAGGAGGATCACGCGGACGTTGAAACGGGAAATTGGATCTGCGAGACGGGAGCGAGAGGAACGGCTGGCTAGCGATGCTAAGAATATCCCAAAGGCTTTTAATCGCCTTTGTACCAAAAACAGAAGCGGTCCCAGAACCTCGCACTGAAGGACATCGGTTGCGACCTCGACCTCTGTCGACGCTTCCCCATTTACCATCATTCGTTGCTCTCTTCCCGTCAACCAGTTCCCAATCAACTCGCTCGTCGTACATCGGATCCCGTGTGCCTCAAGTTTAACCCGCAATCTCTTGTGAGGAACGATATCGAAAGCCTTCGCGAAATCTACATAGACGATGTCCACGGGATTCCCTTCATATCTCTGTTCCGTCACCTCATCATAGAATTCGAGCAAATTAGTGAGCTGATTTTGACGCCACCTAAAGCCGTGCTGAGAGTCCCGGATTAGCGCGTTGCCTTCGAGGAAATCCAAAATCCAGTCCCTTGGGATGCTCTCTATGATCTTCCCAAAATAATTGTGAGACTTACCGGCCGATAATTCCCTGGATAACTCATTTTACCCTTACTAAAGCTCTGCACGACGCTCGTTAGCCTCCAGTCCTTTGGTACTTAACCGCGCGAAAAGTTGCTTTCAAATATGATTATTTGCGAAACCGATATTCTGCGATTTCCTTGATGAAAATCGCAGACGACCTGGACGTCTGCCAATTAAAAAAACGGATTTAAAACATCGACAATGTGAGAACTCTGGTGCGAAGTGATCGTCGCCTTCTTGTTAGAATGATTGCGAAAGAACTGTATATCAAAAGAGACACAGTACAACTGATGTTAACGAAAATGTCAGCATTTCAAAGACTTCAGTGGGGTTTTTTTCCCGAGTTTGATTAGAAATTTCACATTGATTCTTTCTACATAACATCATCACCCATTTTTTCTAACACTACTTTAGGTGATGAGGTTCTGCCCTGCAATCGCTAGAAGTATCACGACAAGTTTGTTACTGCAGAGACCTAAGACATGCACTCTGTACATGCACATGGACTCTGCAGAAGCTGAAATTATCAGGAATGCCAAGTTGCCGAATTGGGATGAAGGAATATGGCGCCATATCATGCTCTGAAGACAGTAGACAGGTTGCTGTAAGAAATCATAGGTAGGAACAGACCATTCGGTGGTAAAGTTTTGTTATTGGGTGGAGATTTTCGGCAATGTTTGCCTATTGTTCCCCATGGTCATAGATCTGCAATCGTTCAAGCCTGTCTTAAGTATACCTCATTGTGGAATGGTTTAAGATTCTGAGATTGAGAGGTAATAAACGATGTGAAGACCCTCAATATTCCGAGTGGCTGATTAAACATGAGACGGTGATCTAACAAGCGCATGTAACCTGGCTGATGACGTAATCAGAAATCCTTCCTCTATTGTCAACTGACTCCTTAAAGTGAAAGACATATTTGGTGAAAACATCACGGAGGATCAAATTTCTCCGTTTGCGAAAGGGCGATTCTCTGTCCAAGAAATGACGACGTTCACAAGATCAATGATGGCATTGTGAACTGTTCGAAGGTGGAATTGGAAACTTATCTCAACGTGGACTCAATAGATTGCGAGGATGAGCAGGATTGACTTAATTTTCCTGCCAAGTTTCTCAACACCGTCGCCATCAGGAATGCCTCCATAAGCTTAACCTCAAAATTGGAGCAATTATCATGCTCATGAGGAATATCAACGCTAAACGTGGTCTATGTAATAGTACAAGACTGATAGTGAGACATCCGATGCCCAACGTTATCGGTGGCGAGGTACTTATGGGATGTGGAGAGGGTGAGAGAGTGTTGCCTCTTAGAATAGACATTGCTCTCTCACATGTGGACGTTCCCTTTGTCCTTAAGCGAAGACAGTTCCCCATTCAACTCGCCTTTGTCATGACAATAAATAAATCCCAAGGTCAGACTTTGGAAAAGGTGGAATTTATTTCCCGAGTCCAGTTTTCGGTCATGGCCAACTTTATGCTTGCTCTCGCTTGCTCCCGTATTCCGACGGGGAACGGACGTGAAAGTCATGATGGAAGTATCAGAAACTCAAGGAAGACTTACGAAAACTCGACAAAAGTATTCACAAGAAACGCCGTTTACAATAAGATATTTTGATTTGACTGACGTTAAAAGAGATGTGGAACCTTTCCATAACAAAACATGATTGAAAACCGAAAAAGCGAAAAAATCTTTTATGGGTACCAAGAAGAAGAGATTTTCAATTCACATAGTCTATGAATGTTAGTAACCTCTTAAACTCACGAAAAATATGTACTACCTCGTATTATTTTCCTTTCAATATGTCCTTTATGCTTTTCTTTCTCTACCCCGTTTCAAGCTTCGTAATGCACTCCGGAACCTATCTCTCGCTCCACAGCTTTTGTAATACATATTTACTCTATTCCACACAAAGTCTATGAGTTTTAAAAGTCGTAATTGTATATTGAGCCTATGAATACAAATAATTGTCATATTTTGCTTTAACTTCTTCCGTTCTGTGCGTGCACGGGCTTTTACACTAGTATGTTATCAGAGACCAGGACTTCTCAACCATAGAGGTCTAAGCGGGCCATGTCAGCGCAGCACGATCCGCGGCTCGGAGCAGCAAAGCTCGGTCGACGATCGCGTTCCGGATCGGATGCGGACCACGATTCCAATCGGGTCTATTGAGTTTCAATTCGGAAAAGTCAACCCTTGCAGGCCTCTGACGAGCAGAAAGACAGGAGAATCCGTAGAAACCAAGTTCGCAGCATACTTTTTGGGCTTTCGACCCAAGGTATCGCCTCTAGGTCATGAGCTTTCGATTGACACCTCAAATCGTAAAATCCGTTCATCCGTTTGGGAGGAGTTTCCCGGAATGACAGACTGACAGATTAGTTTCTGATGTATATGGGTCACAAAATAAGATACATAGTGGTCTATTTAATACGCAACCCAACAACAATCACGTACTACGGTTCAAAAATGAAGTCTTGTCTTATCTTGCTTCGAGTAAATAGTGGATATTTTAAGCATCTGCTGTGAAACTTTTCTTTGCGTTCCTGTAATATTCTAACTAAGAAATAAAAGCCATAAAACAACACGTTTGTCTTGTTTTATTGATGTTGTACTTTGGGTTGCGTTTTAAATGGAACGTCCTGTATATAATGAGGTTCTATGTACTGCTGTGAAGGACGCATGAGGTGAAGGGTGGAAGTGTGATTTCGGGTACCGCCTGGTTGGCGAAAACCATCATTTTCGGATACTTTCAAGAGCAACTGAGGCACATTGGATCGTCTCATCCGTTGGATATAGAATTAATGATGACAGGACTATTTTTTGGAGACGTTGCTTCGCCAAAATTGGCAACATTGGCAAGGCAATTTTATTTGCAGCTAATCTTTGCCGACTTTAATTGCAAGCCAGCCTGGAGAATTAATTGGGCCTGTGTCTTATGCCAATGAAGCGTAGATAATAGGAAACCAGCCTCGAACCATGAATGGGCCTATGTTCTGCCCCATTGAAGTATCGAAAAACGGCTAGCCAAAAAAAATCTGAAGAACAATGTATTTGTCCAGTTTCCAGGGATTCTGGAAACAATGGAAAGAGCATCTCTCAATATACATGCGCTATCCTCCATTATAACTGCCAAAATTCCATAACATACCTTGATGATAGAAAGAACTTGAATGTGCCTTGGTCAAGAAGAGAGCACTTTCTAAGGTACTACGGTTTTCTAAGATTAAATTTAATTAATTAAATCCACGTGAAAGGTGAATTTATAGTTTCATTCATGCATTTATTTCAATGGATATAAGCGTGTATGTAAAATTGGTTATCTCATTCGTACATTCAGGATTCCACTCAGAATACTCTTCATTACATACACTGGCATCATAAGTAACTCTTAGCCACCCAGTCTTGAAAACTCCATAAAACTGTGTACGTTTCAGTTTCCCCTGGCCAATGAAGTGAGGGATGCAATCATGGATGGAAGGCATTTAAGAATCCAAAGTATTCATGACCTCTACTTTCTGCAGATTTTTTAGATGTTGTCGCCTATTACAATTGTGCCCAGTCAGCAATTTATCCTCAGACCAAGTGTGTTTATCTCCGCTCCGTTTATCTCCATGGCTTGGCCCGAGTTCACGAGCCACATATGTACACCTGTACCATGGGTATGATGTGCAGAGGACGTAACCTCGATATCGGCATTTTCTGTGACACCCAGTCAACCACACTTAGCCCTTACGAAAAGATCCTATAGGATCAGATGAGATTTTTGAGACATAAAAATCTTATAGGATTTTTATAGGAATCCCATAGTGTTCCTTTAGGATCCTATAGGATTCTTATAGGATCCAATAGAAATCCTATAAGAATAGCAATTATATGAGATTTTTATGTTTAAAAAATATTATGAGATCATATAAGATCTTTTCGGAAGGGAGTCCACATCTGTAGGACAAGTATGGCTGATGCGTATGGCAGGTCCGCGAGAAGCAGAGCCATGATTCCCTATCTACATGTGCAAACATGGTACGAATGAGGTGTATGGATGTGCCACTTCATATATGTCCGCTTTTCTGCGGCATCCTAGTCATAGTGCTAACTATAGGAAGATTTAGATAAATGTCCATCCCGTGAGGTTCCATGGAGTATTCACGAATTCATTTCCAATTTTCCCATTCAGACCTCAGGATGAAGAACCGGGAAAATGTATCCGTGAACATGCTGTTGTTTTAGAACTCCTTTTGGATGAAATTATCTAAGTAAAGGATTCTCATAGGGAATATGAGCTTGTTTATACCTTGGGCTTCATGAATCTGTCTCAAATAAGGGGGTAAGAAGCGATGAAGTGCCCGCGTTTATTTTTACTAGCATTACCCGCCACATTGTGACTGTGCTTAGACATTGGTTTATTGGAGTTGAGGTGCACACCATCAATATTTTATGCTGCGCAAGACGTGAATGGAAAGTCAATGTATTTGAACGGATATAAAGGTTATTTGTCTCATGAATTACTGCATTCCTTTTTTCTGGTGTATTTGTATATGAGTTGAATTTCTTCACATCAACTAAAAATCGATTCTGCGTCAATTCATTGCGCTCAAGTCATCGCAGCCCAATTCATCGCAAGCCAAACTTATCGCTGGCCAAACTCATCGAAAACTATTTTCCATGCTATGGTAAAAGAACTCATTTTTGTTTCAGTATGAAAATTTCACTATGAACAGTCACCTCTTGTTGATCCGGACTTCATTATCCCGGACTTTCCGTTGATGGGGACGAGTTTTCTTACGTATCTCCTGCGCCATTCTCCCCCTAATCCGGATTTGCTAGCAGAAGAGATGATGCTAGAAAAAAGACCTCCTTCTCATTTTCCCACGCCTTCACTCCCCTTCACCCTTAAAAGAAATATAGGAGAAAATACTCATATCTCCTTCGATCTCCCTCCTTTCCTGGAATCAGGTACTTCTTCATTGAGACATTCACCCTTAACTGTCATCTCACTCTTCCAATCAGTCTCATCCGTCGTTATCCCTAGTGCACAATAAGTTCCTTACAAAGCGAGTATGGATAGGGCATTGGATCGTCGAGGTGGAAGGAGGCAGCCAATGTTCTCCCACGACATATGGAATTTATATTCCTTTGTGAAAGATGGCCTGCCCAAAACGAATAATGCCATTGAGGGATGGCATACAGCATTCAGATCAATGATGGCTGCCAGTCATGCGTCCATTTTCAATTTTATTGATGCAATTAAGAAGGACGAAGTTTTGACAAACCATCAGCTACAAGAAAGAGAATGTGGAGACCCAGGCAGTCATGGGAAAAAAGTCTATTGAGACACGACCAAAAGAGTGCAAACCATTGTACAAGAGTATATGATTCAAGAGAACCTGTTGAGTACCTGAGGACACTGGCACGTAATTTCCATCTGCAGGTGTGAGGCGATCCTGCGTTTAAACATTGACTTTCTCTGTCAAAAGAAAGTAAATAATAAATAATTAATTTTAAAATGAACAATTATTGCATTATTATTATGCCCGTGGAAAATGGTTTACGATGAATACGGCTTGCGATGAGTTTGGCGTGCGATAAATTGACGGTAGACCCTAAAAATCAACAGCATATGCCTGAAGAACCTCCCGGTAAACGACATTTCGGGCAAGCACTTCATCCCGGTCATCACGTCGTCGCCGTTCCTTGGTCATGTTGAAGGGACGTCGACCTGCAAATACTTTGAAATGTTGTAGGTCCTATACTCGACTCATGGCAAAATACATTTGGCCATGAGTGAAAGCAGGTGTTGGCAGACATATCCCACACTTCTACACGCTTTGTCCTTGGCTATCGTCGATGGTCATTGCAAATGTCGGTCTGATTGGAAATTGATGACGCTACATGACGAATCGGAAGTAAGAATCCGACTAGGTCATCGTTATGCGCGGGATGAGGACAGTTTTTCCTTTTTGGTCATCTGCAAGCATTTCAGCCTGTATGAGACGCTGACTTATACTTTCCACTATGTATCGGATGCCATTGCATTGCCCCATCCATGGATTCAAATTCCTCAGCAACATTATCGGGCAGCCTTTTTTTATTTCAATTTCATGGGGAGGTAAGCCACAGAGGTTCAAAGACTTCAAGAATCCAGGCGGATAAAGTGTTGCCTGATCACTGTCCTGAATGGTGTCAACGCTTTTAAGGATGAACATTTCTCCTGGGATCTTCTCCATGATTGTTTCATAAGGTAGTCCACAACCACATTTGTTGCTGTCAATATGCCTCGTTTCTGGAAATATACGGAATCTCCAGAAGGGCTACCGACATCCCCGTACACATGCTGAATGATGTTCAGAGTCGACAGAGAAATCCTTGAGCACAGCTATGGTGTCCACATACCGGGTGCCTTCCACGTGGGGTAGTTTTCCTTCACCCAATTGTAGGAGCCATTCTGCATATTGCGTAAGTCTCTGGGCTTCATCTGTGTTCCGTTTGCTTGCAATTAGCCACTTTCATATTCTCAGACAGCTCGAATGATATGCATCGGTCCCACAGTGGTGATTGTTTCAAGCTTGCATCAATGATGCCTGGCTTCCGACCACTTCGAACCGCCGCGCCGGGAGAATCTGACGAAAATCCCCCAGCAGCGCAACTGTTTTCTTCCCAAATATGTATTTGCTTTGCATCACGTCTTGAAGTATCCTGTCCAGAGCTTCAAGAAGATACCTGGGCATCATAGGTGCTTCATACCACAAAATGAGACTGGCGATTCGAGGGAGTTCGCCAGTGACATCTCTTGGGGATACTTGGCGTGCTGATTCCTCTGTTGCGTTCATTGGAAGCTTGAAGCGCGATTGTGCAGTTCTCACGAGTGTCAAAAGTGTTGCTGCAATCCCCGATGAGGCTATGGCAAGGGCGATTTTTCCTTGTTTTCGGCCATAGGCTAGAAGGACATTTATGAGGAAAGCTTTTCCTGTTCCTCCTGGAGCATCGCGAAAACAAACCTTTTTTGTAAATCCTTGCCTTGATGCAAATGCCTGTGTTTGCTCCCCGTTCAACATTGGAGCTCTTTGGCTGAAGAATGCTGCTGCTGTTGGATCAATTTCTTCTTTTCATAGGTCAATTGAGACCTGCTCTAATGCAACTGTTGGTTGTGATAGATGAAAGTCAATCGTTCCATGCCCATATTGACGAAGACGATAGTTCAAATCCAAGAGGATGTCAGCATCGACTAAGGCATTCAATGAACCACCACTAAAAACTTGCTCTACCCGCTGTAATTGGAAGGCTTCTCTAAGAGCCTTTTTGTAGTTCTCATGCAAAACTTTAGGCTTTGCTGGCTCACAGAACTCCAGGATCGTGACAAAAAATTCTCTAAGCGTCGATGGTTATTGATCCTGGAGATATTCACTCCATTCATTGTTATCATTCAAGAGATGCACAGCCCGACATGCGTCTTTAAATGCTGACTGGACCATGCCACCCACAGTCCTGAGGTCTTCAAAACCGGTTACTCCAGGTTTTTGTAGGTGCCGAAGGTGCAGTAGGAGTCGTAGGTAAAAGACGTCTCCCTGGCTTGGGTGAACATTGCATACTCTTCCAATATTTTGAGGCATTCTGTCCGATGTGGATTGTTGTTTCCGCCATTGCCACTTATTGTTCCTCTGATTCCACGTCAAATGGAGAGGAAAGTCACAATAGAGAATGTTCCTGGTCTTTGGATCTTCTACAGTTTTGGCAAAAAATGTTGTTAGCTTTGTCGTAGATATTCTCTACAGTGCCTCAGCAGCTTTATCTGGATTATTTGAAAAAACTCGGTTGTTCCGACAGATGCATGGGCAAAGACTCCACAGCTGGAAATCTCCATTGAATGGGGAATTCAAATATTCTCCAGCAGGAGAATATTTGAAGTCCCAAATATTTGTCCCAAAGTATATTGCATGGTGGAATGCCTCAACTTTCTTCTCTTCATCTGCATGTGTTAATTGCGCAAAGTCATCATCCTGCCGAAATTATATTATTGCCTGGCCGGATCCCTTACACACGTATTTAAACAAATATTTGACCGCCTTGATCGAAGCGCAGTATTCCACATTGACTTGGACGTTGTATTGTACTTCTTCAACAACCATGGATTATATGAAACCACATGACGATTGTCGACTTGAACTTCCACGTTATTGATTCTCATTGTGATTGTGTGCCTATCATCATTAGGACTCCTCCTGTATAGTGGATAGGAATCATTTTCCACCTGGGTGACATGGCTGAAGTTCTTTGGGAAGCGCTTTGTACACTTACCATCTATCAAGTAAGGGCTTCATGGCCACATGGTCCATGGATCATGTCCTTCTTGACCAATTCATACACATCATTTGTATTTTCGTAAATTGGGTCTGGAAAGCCAGCATATACAATTCTATCAATGTCTTCCCACGATATATGATGTCCTTCAAGTATGAAGAGGAAATGGCAATGTGGAAGGTCTTTCTTGTGAAATTCTATCGAATATACGCGTGCCAGATGTTTCCCAAGTACACCTGACTTCATATCTTTGAGCAGCTCCTGTTGCTTCAGTTTGAAAGCACGCGATGTTAGGTCGGGCCTGTCTGCAGCAGTTTGTCCACCGAGCAGGTTTTGGATGATTTCCTCCCAACATGGGTTGCGTGTGAATATGATGGATAATGCTGGCTTCCCACAGTTGTGCACAATGGCCATGGCATCCTGGTAACACCAATTGATGAATGACTTCCCGTGTATGAACATGGGAGGATTACTTTTTGCCCAGTTCATGCACAATCGCCAGAATGAACAGCATCAACTAATCTCTTGTACAGCATTGCTCTTAGGTTTTTTCTGGTTTTGCTTGACATAAGTCAGCCGCATGGATTCAATTTTGGGAAACTAGTCCACACAGTATTACTGGAAAAGGCGCTGCCCATGGTGTACCACATTGAAGGAGGTCCCTTTTGGAATAAGTCGCTGTGCAAAAAACTGCAAAGCTGTCACTTTCCGTGTGCTCATTCTCTGTGGAATATTTAAGTGCCATCCATCCGTTCCATAGGGGAAAAATTATGATACTGCAATGAATCATATGATGTGTGACTCAAGATTAGCAATTCTGGATTGCTGGATGATGATGCCCGGAAGTTTAGTACAATCATCCTTGGCTCCTATGCATGCCTAGCGTTTTTGCAAAGGGATGATGATAGCGATATGATTGCCTTGGGGAAAATCGTAGCACCGGGCATGTTCAATTTCTAGTTTCTTATTTGCATGCAATCCTATGGAGACATTTGCAGGGACTTCTTTCTTCATTTGCTGCTAGACTGCAAGAAATGATTCCAAATAAGGGTTTTGTGGACACTGCAGTATCTCCAGGAGGATTCTGAAGATGTGCTCATCTTTAGTCCTGTTTGCAACAGTTCATTCCTGCTGAAGCCGTCGCTATCCGAAGTGGGAATTGCTTCCCTAGTCCATATAAGTACGTGTGTAGGCATGTTGGTTGGCCGTTTGTTGCATTCAACAGTGGTCCAAACCGGCGGTAGACCATACCTTGAATCCTAAAGGACGACGTCCTCCCTGGCAAAGTCACATCTGTGACCTTAAAGCCCACATTAAGTCCCCTTCCGCCTCCCACCCCTCCCCAGGACGTACGGACGTACAACTCACCTATTATATAGTAAGTATAGAAGCTCTCATATTATTTAGTAAGTACAGATTATTGTACGGCCATTAATTGTTGCAGTTTTATGCCACTATTTTATAACTATTTCATAAGAAATGATTTTTTGAATGCACGAGGGACTAGATTTTTCCACTCCATGTCGTTTTTAGTTTCCATCTTACACAATATGAGAAAGTGAAACCATGAGTTGACCTTGCCTCCCCTCAAAAAGGGTTCAGGCAGATAAGTTCATCAATCACGATATCAGCGTTTAGAAATTCGCCCACGTGCACTGTCAATTTATCTAAAATAGATATATGGAAAAATAAGAAACGATCAATCAATTAAGTCTCCGGGGCAAAAATGTACGGAGGCGAAACTAGGAGACACGTACATGTACATAATTCCATCACCCTATCGTTAACCGCTTCCAACCTAGACCAAAACATTTATCCCTTGTGAAGCTGGCATGGGATCGCGCATAGAATCACCCGCAACCCCGACCTTTTGTAGTGTCAAGCCTTTTATCATGTATGTTGGTTGCCATATGTGGAAGAATAATGTTTGTTTGATGGGGTTCCATGTATGCTTTTTGAATGGAAGGGGAATATGAATGTATTGTTCTGTCATGGGTTCGTGATTGGCCCAACTTTTGTCTTTTGCGGGAAAGTGACGTTTGTGGCAAGAAAGGCATCATATCGTGACGTCTTCCGAAACAACCTGGGCAAGCAATCGAAGAAATGGGTGAAAGTGGGTGTGTAGTGGTCTTCCATCGACCTGATTCGCTATCGGTGTACTCCCTTCCTCTTCCTTCTTGTGATGGACGACATCTTCTTTATTGAACATTGGAAATGAGAATCCCTTGGAATTGCCAACTGAGAATTTTCTATGAGCTTCCTTTCACTGTCTACGCACCCGACAACTTCATCTTCATTCATCCATCCTACTTTCTGAGTTGCATTCGATATTTATTTTGTGAGAGCATGCTTATGGCGAAGCGCCTGTTAGCTATAGTTGTTCAACGTTGTTAGGCCTAATCCCTGGCTTAGTGACTTGTTCCATCAAACTTGTGATTAACCCAGGCTTAGTGTTATCTTCCATTTATTTATTTATTCATTTATACATATTTCATTAGTTATTTTAATTTTGAATGAAATATTTTAATTATGGTGTTTCCTATAGCTTTACATTACAACTTACAGTGCTAGGCCATTTGCCATCCTGGCCATGGCACATCGCTTGCCTCCAGACGCACCATATCCTGCCTCAAACTGCCCAAGATGAGTTCAGAGATAGACTTAGGAGGAGTCTGAGTAGGGCTGCCAGAGAGCTTCCTGCCGACCTCCCACCTACTCCCACACAGCCCTCAGATCCCTCATCCAAGCCAACCTCCCTCAACCCGTGAAACTTGTTTTTAGAAATGATGACCGCTTCCCACGATCGTTTCGCCTTCTCCCTCTATACGACCTGAGCCCAATCACAAGCCATCAGGGAGTCAAGTGTCAAGTGACGAAAGGGCCAACCTTCCAAGAAAGTCCGGAAGGCTGGGGAACCCGGGAGAGTCTCCGTCACCCCATCAAACTTCGCCACTAAATAATCCCCCTAAGTCTTCCCCACCCCCTTCCTGTTGCCTCCTGTCTCCTCCTCGAGTTAATGAACGGCCCCGACAGCTCTCCCATCCGCTCCTCCAAGCTACAAACCCTGCTTACCTGCTATACCTCTCGCTCACAAGTCCCACCAACCTAATCCCAGTAGCGATCGCCTCTACTCATCCTAGGCATCTTGTTTAATAGTATTCATCCCTATTGACCGCTACTGCTTTTCGAGCATACTATGTAATACTTCACACAAGACCCGGCAAGACCTTGCTCTTTCCTCTTTCAAGGAAAATAAATGTATCGCTCCCAGTCCTTGGAGTGAACGGAATACCATGTTGATGGGCTAATAAGAACAATAATGAAGCCATTTGCAAATGATTTTATGT
>CAJPEV010003609.1:0-29327 GCA_905338385.1 Darwinula stevensoni | reverse complement strand
GCTAAAGTCCGTTTTATGCAATATTAAGTTTATTTAAGTTTTATGCAATCCACCCCCCGTCATAAAAACCCGATTCGCTTCAGCAACGCACACAAATAATCTTGCCTAAGATCTTCAATATTAGCGAGGCTTTCGGAGAGACTTGTGACAATGGATGAGTTCAAATATAATGTTACCATCCCGTGTTAACTCTAAAAAACACTAAAATCCATACTCATTGCCCTGCCAACCCTTTCGTCGACGGTGGGAAGAAATGTATTTGCCAGAAAACGTTGGACCCTCCCCGTGCTCTCGTAAGGCCGCACGTAACAAAAAATTTTCACATGAAAGGGTTAATGTGACGATTTCCCCAGAGTTTTGTGCCCGTTTTGCTCCAGGATAAACGCGAAATGCCATCTCAATATCAGTTCGATGTTGGAGGGAAAAGAATCTTCTATGCATCGTTGGGTTAAACACTAGAAAATTTTCAAAGTCTGTGTTTGTCTGCGAGGTCTAGGTTTTCAGCCCAAAACGATCCCGAAGATCAATTTTTTGTCCGACGAGGTTTTTGGTCCTCGATCTCGATTTTAAAGTCGAGATCGAGGCCGAATGTAAAAAATGGATTCGAATCAGACCTGAATCCACGCGACTCGTTGAGGAGAGGCCCACTGCAACCTGATTGTGGTCCGCGTCCACAAGCGAGGCCGTAAAACGAGACTACACGAGTCTGCCTCTCCCTAATCTAGCCCATGACCTAGCTTTGACATATTCTCGCATGAAAGGCCTCGGAACCCGGGAGGACAAGCGACGAGACACGACACCAGACTCGACGCTACGAGACCATGTCCTTCCATCTCCCTCCACGTCCCTCCACGTCCCTCCACGTCCCTCCACGTCCCTCCACGTCCCTCCACGTCCCTCCATGTCCCTCGGGGTCCGTGCCGGTCGATGTGTTCGTGTTCACACCGATGGTAGCGTTTAGAGAAGCCTCTCGACGCCAACACCGGTCGATCGAGTAGCACGAAACACTTACACCATATTCGAACTCATCCAATGTACGAGTTATGGCACTTGGATATTAATAAAGTGCTGATTGTTACACTGGGGATATATTAAGCCTATTTTAACATTCATTTATGAGAAATCCTCCCCCCCCCAAAAAAAAAAAAAAATCTAGCGGAGCCATCACGCGTGGACTCATACGCGATTTTTGCGTAGGAATCACATTTTTGAGTTTCCAGGAGATTTTTCTTGCGACTCAATCCTCTGGCGCCAAAGAAATCTAATTTTTAAAGTTCATGCTCAACGCGATCGATCGTTATTTTCCTACGACCAATTTGGCGTGACTTTTAGTCGTAAAATAAAACCAAGAAATCCGGCAAACTGAAAGTTGAAATCTCCTCCCAAGACACTCATGAGTCCCGATTTAAGGATAAAAAATGCATCACGAGAGGAACATTTTTGGTCCAAATAGCTTTCGACTTTCAAGCGCAGAATTATCCAGTAGAATAATTCTTCCATTCGTCCTTCGCAATCGCCATACTGCAAGAAGTCTGATAGGAACAGGACTCCACGAGGGCATACTCATTTCCCACAAGTATGGCAATTAGTACGAACGGGCACGTACTTGAATGCCATCGTGAATGGTAAATGAGATCGAAGAAGCCATAACGGCGCACGGTATAAATATATTCTTAGACCTAATCACAATCATAACCGGCACTCGAGAATAGTGCCTCTAGGAATAAAGAAAATTGAAGACGGAAAGTACGAAGACCCCTGCGTACATTCCGTTGTGCCGACGGGACATCCTTCCTCCATCTGCCATGCTTGGATATAAAAGGGAACTGGTAGAGAGCCGCGGTAGAAGAGCTGATGATTAATCGAGGAGATGAGAGAACAGCCCGGAAGGAATCCCCAAAGGTACTCTCATGTTTTTTTTTCTACCCTTTTTTGAAGCTCCTTCATCCATGTCCGAGCAAAAACAAACCGCTATACAGGCGAACAGCTTTTTTGTTTCTTCGTTGTTATCATGTTTGGAGGCAATCAAGGGCGTGGGTGGAGGGATTTTCTAAATGGGGCTGCCCCGATATCAAAGAGTTTTCACTCGTTACATTCGATGGACGGAAGAGCAAGGCGGTCAAGTGCAATCAGGGTCAGACATCTGTCGTTTTCGTTATGAAGCATGAGACGGCGAGAAAGAGAACTCAAGAAAAGGATTGGGGGAGGGGGAAAAAAAAGGAGAGAAATATCATCATCTCGACTCTTGAGAGGTAATTGGTGTCCAGCTGGCGGAAAGTCGCCTTGTATTCTTTATCTCCCGCTGGCCGACATCCTCCGCCAGTTGCCGCGCGGCTTTCCGTCCTGATACGTTGTGATTCCCCGCTCTCTCGTGCTCTCGAACCGACTTCGGATATCATTATGTTTCTTGGTTGATACCGACTTCTCTGATGGGATTCGGGAAAGGAGAGCCTGGTCGACATGCCTCGTCGTGAACGCGGTGAGCGATTGAAGTGAATACAATAGGTGGTTCTTTCTTTCTTCAAATTTACTTCGTGCTCGTATCCGAGTGCACATTTTTTACATACCGCCTAATAATAAGCATCAATCCGGAAACCGGATGTCTTGTAGAAGTGAACTTTCAAAGTTACTCTGAATGACATCAAAGTTTAGCTCAATTCAAAACATCTCTAATCCACACTGACGTTCAGCTTATTCGGCCGACTCTGATCTTCTTACAATATACTTTGCGGTTAATAGAACTTCTTTCATTAAAACTTGGATGCGAATAGCGCCATTTGTCAGATGCATCTGTATTTATAAATCTTATATGCGTGTACTCTCCGATCATCGTCGCACACTAATTGCGCCCCATTGCTCAAACTCTTGCCGGCAAGCTCAAGGTCAGTGCTCGAGAACGCATCCGGGATTCTACAGAAAACAGTTTGTATTTCCTTTCAGACTTTCTTGTCTTTAACAAGCTCGTTCCGACTGGGCCTCTCCTAAACGCCAATAATTTTTTTTTGCATTTTATATAGTTAATTTTAGGTCGGGTTCAGTTTTGCTGAGATTTTATGAAAGGAATTGAATCCCTTTTTTTCATCTCTAAGGCTTCTTATAATATGCTTTTCTGCACCAAGAACGGCAGATACAGGCCCAAGGACTTCTTTCCATGAAACTTTGAAAAAAATTTTGTCGTCTTCACTTGATTATGGCAGCTTAGCATAATTACTTACGATTATCATATCATTGACAATTATCCAACAAAACCCCACTGTGCATGAGTACAGCCAACCAGTTTTAAAGTAGGACTCCAGGGCAAAGGAAATCTCATATAATTCCTTGATCTTCCCGTCAGACAATGTTCGTTGACGTGATCGACTGCTCCTCTCATCCTTAACTGTCGACAGTGATT
This sequence comes from Darwinula stevensoni, assembly GCA_905338385.1. Lineage (NCBI taxonomy): Eukaryota > Metazoa > Arthropoda > Ostracoda > Podocopida > Darwinulidae > Darwinula > Darwinula stevensoni. The sequence continues at coordinate 25,933 of CAJPEV010003609.1, read as the reverse complement.
GAAACGTTAAGATATGTTGGGTAGTAGCAAATTATTCATTCTCAATTTCCTTCTGTCCTGCACGAAGGCAAGGAGATGAGAAGCCCTTTCCATTGTTTCAGATTCAGTTGTAAGTTATAATTTTCTCCACGCTCCACTAGTCTCCTCAAAGAGCACTCAAATCGTTTCGCGTGCCCTCCTCTTTAAAAATCTCTTCATTCTCAAGGGCAAGCTGGCCTAGGGGCATTTTCCTTCGTAGTCAAGGAAGATTCACCTCCTCTAAATGTCCCCCTTGTAAGATAACGGGGTTTTAATTGAGAGAAGTGCGGCATACCGCTGACACCATCGCCTGGACGTGATGAAGAAATATGAGAGAGGAAAGGGAAAAGGATGTTCCACGCCTTGTGGATATGAGCCGGATACGTAGTGCCTGCCTACTCCGAATTCTGAAACGAGAGCAAATGCAAGCTTTTTGCCCTCTTTTCCTTTTTCCGTTTTGAGAAACTTGGGGGCACATGCACGCAAATGAGGCAGTAATAACTTGGGTACCGTCATCGACTTCGAGAACCGTTGCAGCTTTCCCACGTCAAAAAAAAATTCTGCGATGCAGATGACGGGTCTTGTCACGTCATGCTTTTGTTTCGCTCATTTTACAGTCATCTATTCACGCCATGGGTTGGCTTATTGGTCAGAAAGCCTCTACGTGTGAGGGGATACATGTTAACTCAACCGTGATAAATCGCCGAGCCGATACAGGTGGAGAACCCTATCGGCAAGAGTGGGAACTTCAGTTGGCACACATGTTGCAATGGTGACGCTGTAATGACCAACGATAGAGTCCACCAGCCACGACTTTCCTGGAACTTGATGTACCTGATTCTGTGATAAGCCATTGCATCGTTTTCAGCGTCTTACAACCAACTGTATACTTCTTGAGCAACGAGGCATCGGTGACATCCCGTGCTCTAACGAACTTCAAGAAACACATATAGACTTAAAGACTTTACAGTCTTAAGTCTTTAACCAGGGTCTCAATATTTATTAATGAAAGATCTGTTATGAACTAACGCTTAGCAAGACGATCATTCCAGCACTATTAATTCAACATTTCACTATTCGTTCATTTCAATTCAATGTGATACCTGTGCCTGCCACCAATTAAACAGGAAGTTCAGACTCTGTTACATTTTTAAAGAAAATCCAACTAGATGAATGCCATGTTGAGACAGGACCTAAACTTGCATATATTCGGCAAATGAGAAAGCAAACTCACACAGGTGGTGGAAAGAATCAGTAACTTTCTGTAACAACCAGATCTGTGTAATTCTTCCTTGATTGATAGTCAGAAGTTAGAAAATTTTCACCCTTTCAAAAGAGGTTTATCAGCAGGTGCACAATCCAAGAGTTGCTGAAACCCTTCATTAAATCCGAGGAAAGGACATTATTGTCTTCCTGCCTCCTTGCCTTCTTCAGATGCAAGACCATAAAATGAAAACTCCAAGCACCCAGTGCTCAACTTGGGTGCAGCGGTACATAGGTTGAGAACCGCTGTGCCACAGGATGAGAGAAGGAGTCTGTAATCATCACTGTGTATTCGGACTGGCAGCACCGTTGCGTCTTGAGTACATGTCTAGCATAGCCTCGGGTGACGAGAGGAACGCTGGGAGCCCCAGAGCCAATCTTGCATTATACACCTTCGCTCATCATTTAAAAGCAGTCATCTGTCAGGATTATAACGAAGTTAAATTGGCGTGAAATCCTAATGAAGGGTCTCCGACGGGGGGAAGTAGATAGGGGGTAAGATAATCTATGAGGCGTTGTTTGAGTTCATATCGACGGCGGAACCTCAATGCACGGATCTCCTGGATTTCTGCCAAGCTACCTATTTAGCTGGAGGTGGTTCATTACTTTACTCGACCATTCTAAGTGGTTGGAAGACGAAAATGTGGACAACGACTACCTTTCCCCTTTGTATGTAAATAGGGTAGCTTTGTCGTTTGCTATAATGGACCCGGAAAGCACGTTTCGCTCTCTCATTGATGAGCCTCCCGTTCCTATAAGTTGTGAATGCTGTGCTGCGATGGTTTCAATTGGAAATACAAATTTAAACAATCAAGCGAGATGAAAGATGAAGGGAGTGCTCTTGCTCTTGGGTGTATGGATGGGGACGAAGGAGAGAAATCTTGGCGAATGCAATTGAGGGATCCCTCCGGCACGTCTGTCAGAGGAACCTTCACCTCATTCCCCATGTTTCTCTATGGTAGCTCGCAAATCTCCATAGATGGCATCTCTGCAAACTCTCTGAAATGTTATAGTTTTCAGAAAACAATAAAACTTCCACTCTGGCGTTGTATCCTTATAAAAAATTTGGAGGTGATCGGCTGAGTCGAAGCCCAACTGGAAAAAGGCTGTCATGGAGTGGATGAGTCATGAAGGCAGCGAAACGTTTCCATTCGTAACTGTGGAGTATCCATTGGGGCAATAAATCATAGCCCATTCACGAACGACTGGCTCCCATATACACGAATATCGGACCCATGAATCCATGAAAACGAGGACTAGACAGTCTTCTGTGCAGAAAGTCTCTTCTACATTGTCTTTGAAGCGAATCCACACCCAAGGAGAAAGTATATCGTCCACGGCAATCAAATGCGAGCGTGTCATTGCCCTACAGAAAACCATTTCGGAAGTCGTTCATCGTCATCATTAAGAGCATCGAAAGGGAATGGAAGCAAAAAGAGCAAAAGAAGAAGGAAAAAAGTGGACGCGAAAAGTGGTCTTCTTCTGCATGACCTGGTGCTTGCTCGTCTGTGACTTTGATTCTGCATCTCACGACGTACTCTACCGTTTCATTCACTGATATGGGTTCGCCGGGGACGGACCGTGGTGATACCCTTTACGTCCGCCGGGAGTTGCCTTCCATCTCCGTCTCCCCGCCCACCAAACTCGAGTGTTACGTGAGACAGCGAGTGATGGAAGTGGAGGCTGCGGCGGGCAGCGAGAAATCCCCTCCTCCGGCCCCACCGTTCCGGCCGTCGAACGAAGACATGGCATTCGCAGAGCCTCAGCACCACGTTCGTCATCACCGTCATCACCATCATTACCGGAGGAAGAAGAGGAAAGGGGAAGAGGAGGAAGACGAGGGGAGGAAGCGGAAACACGAGCGGAGTTCCGCAGGTATAACGCTGTCCACAATGAAGCCCAAGCTCCTTCGAACTGTCGCAGATTTGTGGCCTACGTACTGGGAGAGTGAGTTCATTTGTAGTTTTATTGTAACATACCTCTTCGGGAAAAAAAGAAGCTTACCTTAAGTGATAGTCCTTCGATATCAACGTCTGAAACAAAAGGAAAGGGTTGTGCCTATTTCCTTCTGGAGGACAACGAGGAAATCTCCGTGGTTCTTCGATCTCATCTATCGTGACTTCTTCCGGACTCGTGCCATACATTGGCATGAAAATTTCACAGCTGACTTCTACTCTTTGAGAGGCACCCCGATTTATAACGGATCCTATTTCAAGGGCTTTTAAAGGATGAGACAAATCATGCGCGACCACATCTCTACCGCTACATGGACTTCCTTAAAGAGTGAAATGGATTCGACACACTGAAAGAAGGAAGAAATGGATTGGTCCTGCAGATTAGCAGCTGAATTGTATGGAAGACGGAAGCATACGAAACGGCGGGAATCTGATGACCCTTACGTGCTGATTGGCGTGTGTCACGAACTGTTTCTCACGTGGGAAGGATTTGTGTAACACAAACTGTTATATGTTTTCTCATTCCCACTGGGAGGGATTTTTCGCTCGGCTGGTTCCTCAAGATCCTTCCACGCCGTCCGCACACGTTCGCATCCAATACCATTGCTAGCCCTACATTTTTCCTTCTCCGTTTTTCTCTTCGGCCTCCTTCTCAGATCTTGTATTCTCTTGGCTTTGACGAAAAAAGCTAGTTGTTTTGGACTGTGTCCGAAATTGTGCTCTCCCCCGGTCTGCTCCCCATGAGAGGCTATGTTCAGAACCTCACCTCGCTACTTCATCGGTACGACCTTATTTCATCATCCTTATCAAGTAATTTATACACAGAGGTCGAAATAATATCCATGTGATCTTGCGAATCATTTACCGTTCATTCGTGAGGGGAAAAATTGCCGACGCATTGCCGGAAGCAAGAAGTATATGCTCGAATCTTCGAATCCATCTACGTCCCGTGCCCTGCGGTAATAAAATATTGTTCTGAGGGTGCTCACGAAATTGGCACTACTTTTAGGAACGCTTGGTCGATCGAGGGAGGCATAAATTACACCATTACTGCGGGGGATGTTTATTTGTGATAAATGAGACTTGTGATTCTAATTTGTGTCATTTGTCACGGTGCGACAATCGACCGCGTCCGAGGTTGACGTATTGAAGATGTGGTAAGCGCACTTGAATCGAAGCGGAAATGGAGGAAACACTGCAGAGAGAGTTAATGGGAGAGGAGGATATAATCAAAGCCGAAGTTCATGGAGGCCATAAAGAGAAAAAACCGTCATCCGCCATGTTTGGTTTCACGGTTCACTGATTTCCCTTGTGAGAGTGCCTAGGCTCTCAGCAGCTTCTTCCGTCTGGCTTCATCACACTCCCATATATATCGGGACTGTTTTTCCTTCTTCCCTTGTCGTCGTCGATATCGTATCCGTGATCCTGTGTTTCGATATCATGGGTGGGCCTGGGGGGACGAAACTCGGAAATTTTAAGGTTTCTGTCCTTCGTCTCATCAACGGTGAGTTCTGTGGGTGTACATGATCTAAAACGGTATGTCCTACATTGGCGTTCGTTTATAGGAAGAGGGGCATGCTTGAGCTCCGCCTCTTCTCGAATGTGAAAGGAACCCTTAGTTCGCTCTTTCGTTCTCAGTATTAGTTCTCAGTATCGAGACGAATACGAGATTGTGCTTTTCTAGTCTCAGTGCACGAGGATGCGGCACAAGTGAGTCTGCTTCAGTCTGTGCTTATATAAATGAAGTGGTATCTGAGACCACGTGTAAGAATGACCTGATTATAACGAATGTAGGTATATGTATTATGTCGATGAGAAGTACCATTGCTGTTTGTAGTCATATGTCTTGCTTTTCATTCAATCGACATTATTTTTTTATATCAAGGCAATAGATACATCTGAATTGATTTCATGCACAAGGGACAAAGTAAGATTGACATTTTCTCTGCACACACTCATAAAAGCTTTCAGGAACTTCGGTCCCCTCTGGGTTCACCATCGCTAAGACCGCTAAAATTAAGGCAGTTGATAAAGGATGCCTGAACATTTCAGGTAAATAATTGCCATCCTACCTGACATTTGACAAACTGCCTGTAGCTCTCAGATGAATAAGATAGTATCTAGGGGTATGTGAGGTCTAAGAATGTCATCATTTTTCGATTTCTCGCCCCCTCTCTTCCTTCCTGAGAGAAGGAAAGAATATTGAGGCGTGACAACCCTCGACAAAACTATAGAAGAAACTCATTTCTGGGCTTTGCGTCTGCATCCCTCTGACCCAGAAAGTCAGAGGGATGCAGGCGAGGAACCAGGTTACTGGTCTGCAATTGTGATTAAGTTTAATAATAAAATCTAGAGCTCCAATTGAAGTCTTGGACGCAGACCCAATACATCTTATTGGCAATAGCAAAAATCGGGAATAACAATTGTGTTCATATATATCTCATTATTTCATCCGTTAGCGTACGAGGGTCACCCGGAGCAGGATAGCCTGGACGGGAATGTGCCAAGCGGATCTAATACAGCTCAAGGAGGTTTCTCAACAGACCCAGGAGGGAATCACAATAATACGAGCAGCAGCCTGCAGAAGAAAAAGGACCTTGGGACATTTTCCAGTGCTTTGGTCCCTTCTTCCGGACTTAAACGAAGCAAGCACAAGAAGAAGCACAAGAAGACGATTCTGAGTACTTCGGATTCTTTGGCCGAACCGATCGAAATGCATTCCGGTGGCATCAGGGACAAACGACAGCCCAGGTCTTCATTTCATTACATTTTATTTCAAGAAGTTAACTGGTCAGAATATCAGCATTTATTGAATCACTTTGTATTTTACAATTTAGCGTTCATATTTTATATTATATTTAAATTGAGTTTCTGCTTTTTTTTGCCTTTCCTTCCTCAGGCCATGGATCTGGGTGTCACTGAGTGCGATGTACGGGAAATTAATCGTCCTCTGTGCCCTGGCCTTCTGCCTCACCGAAGTTATGGACAATTCCGTCAAGCCTCTACAATATCAGGTATACATGACCAATTTACTGGCATGGCCGGGGTCAGCGATGCGTAAAATGGCACCCAATTCCTGCAACGCTTTCATGCATTCATACCAAATTAAACGAAAAACAAAAACAAAAATAAGAAGCTGGAATTTGGGACATATAGGAAATTCTGGAAATTCCACAGCATAAAAACTGCATCCTGGTATCTGCATACATTTCATAGTACTTCTTATATATACTTATTAATACTTATTACACTCCAGTGCCCTACTTCTTCGAGTACTTTAGAATGTCAATAGATAGCCGACATCCGTTATTGTCATGCCATTAAAGGTTTACTTAGCGTTGACGATTCTGGGTCAATGGAGTTCGACTGATTCATGAATGGCTCTTGTATGATGCAGGGAATCTTCGTGATGTACCTGTACGTGGGGAGCATCATATCGATCATGTGCATATACATCACTGTACTGGTGGACAACTGCCCGAGCCTCACGAAAGGGAGCAGGGAAGAGCTGGCCGCCGCAGAAGAGGGTGAAGTAGAGAGCACCCGTGGTGGAACTGGAGGGGATTCTGGCGGAGGTACCCTCAGGAACTGGAGTGGCACCCTAAGACGAGCTCATATATCGCGCTCTCGAATCTCCCGCACCAGCTTTTATCTCCGCGTTGGAGCCATCGGTAAGAGCGAGAGAGATTCTAATCACCTTAATCGGCAGGCAAAATATGCATTGCTTAATATCAAGTGGGAATCCTTGACCTGTACCACCTTATCATACTCTGTGAGGTGTTTCATCGTGGAAGTAGTTGCTTGGTTCAATCCCCCGCGTGACTTGGTTTGCGCATAATCGATGCTTGGAATTGCCTCATACAACTTTTGGACACGTCTGATATGACTGGCTCAAAGGGAGAGACTTTGGTCCTGTTATGGAGATCAAGTCCCATGCCGAAAATCAACTATTCGGGTGAAACGGTAAAACTCGAAGGTTGAGTCGACCACACGTTCGGGGGGTCGATTGGAATTTAAGTTGTCCCAGTTTAGCCATTTTACCCCCAAATTCCTAACTGCGTGGGAGAAAATTCAGGGCAGATGGCCGCGTACGTGACCAGAATCCCATTTCCAATCTTCTTCTATACCCCATATGTCCTTCAGTTAGTTAGCCCGATGGGTCATTCAGGAATGGTCGTGAGCTTGTTGGGTCAGGGTGTTCTTTACCTCCTCTTTCACCCATCTTGTTTTTGCTTCTTTTCGTCTTTCGCATCAGGGGCTGGTGATTATGCTCTAGATCAGGTCAAGATATAGGCGTAAAGTGCTCGGAGGGCATAATACTTTTCTCCCAGATTTGGAATTGATGCTTTGCACCTCGTCCGCAAACGGTGCGTGGTAAAGAATGAGATGCAAACGGACGTTCCTGCTTTCGTGAATTAATTCCGGATTCAAGTATCCCAAGGGTTGGAATGGAAGAGGAAATGACATATGATTGGAAAGTATGGGTTTTCAGGGATTTGTGTCTAGAATTCATTACCTGTGGGAGGGTTTTCTCAGGGGACTAGGGAGGAATCTAACCTTGAAAGAGGAAAACAACTTATTTAAATTTATAGTGAGCTATTGGAGGAGGACGGGAACAGCTCTTTGAGGATAACTCTCGAACTATAGACGGTTCTGCGCTTTATTTTCATCGTTACGTCTATACGCTCCTGTACCATTCCGCAAAAAGTTTGTCGTTCCATTTTTCGTGGGTGTAAGATGCAGAGTTACGGAGAGACTCCAAGGGGCCTTGATAATATGTCAAGCGGTTTTTATTATATTTTACGTGTTATAAATGGATATGGCTAGACTCTGGGCGCTCTTTCATTATGCATTATAGGATCGCAGCAGTGACATTTCCATCTTGTTGTTAATGGTGGGAACCGGGAAATCCGCGTTCACGGTGCATGGTTTGGGTAACTATGTGAAGAATCCGATGGACCTATCTCGTAACGGATCTACGACCCGTTCCTTCCATGGGAGATTTCAACGCCAGCATCAAGGGCATGTCTCAATCCCCATGTCTTCGGATGGACGAAATGTAGGAGTGCACTGGGCGGATCGAAATAGCCACTCTCACGTGGGCGCGCTGGCCGTTACAGTTAGTTCGTTTTTGTCATCGATTCGCACACGATATACAGTATGTAGTTAAGGATCGCAAGAACGACCGAGACACCAGTCCCTCCATCAGAATGTAGATCTTCAGTCGTAGACAATGCCTGATCAAGCCACAGGATGTGGAATGAGTGAAAAATGGCTGATGAAAATGGTGACTATTCTGACCCATCTAACGCACTACTTGTATGAGAGAAAAAGCACCACCATATTTTTGCTCTCAAATTCAACGTCAAAAAACAAAAGTGGATGTTGGCCTAATTGAATACCGAGAAGTGCGGCAGAAGCGTAGAAGCAGTCTAGCGTGTCCGCAGGAGTATTTAATTCGTTCCATTCGGTGAATCTCCTTTACACGGAAAGTGAAACAGGGAAATCAAGCATCTCCTTTGAAAAGAATATATGGGGTGCATCCAGGTATTATTCAGGGGAACAGGGTCTCATCGGTGAGAGAACATGGATGCTTGACACCACATATTGACAATTAATCCCATGAGTCACACTCTTTTGATGGAGTGGCCGGCTATTGTCTCTTGGCTTTTTCTTTTCTTTTTTGTTTCCATCGGATCCAGTCGGCTTCACATGTGGCCTACTGCTTCACATTGTTTATCCTCCTGACCCGGATTCCCCTCCTTCCCGATTCGACAAGCCGATTTTTTGTTGCGGTTTTCTCTTTCCCCCTTTCCCCTCATGTTAGGCCATCTTTCTCGTTGCAGAATATTTGGGTCCTGCGGTTGAAATTATGATATAATGAGTCGTGACTCTCGCACACCTGGTAGATCTCGGCATCTTTGCTCGATCAACTGTGACTATGACTTCGTTCCCTTTTTCTTGTGTGCCGGAACTGGCTTTAGCATTTATGACAGGCAGCAAAATGGTCGATAAAGTAATCAAGTGATAGACAGGACCTAATAGTTTCCTTTGGATTCAGCAGAACAAACGCGAATCCACCCACTCGCATAAATTAAAATTGAACGAAATGATACTCAAGGATAATATTTTACTTTTTTCAACCCCAACGGAGAGGGCAGCTTAACGTCAACCCCCTGCAGAACGTACGATGGATGAGTTGAAGATTCAGTTCATAAGCCTACTTCTTTGAAATTGGGTAATGAAAAAAAAAGAATGATTGGGATTTCCTGTTCATGAATAAAAGGGTCATGAGTTCACTATGAGGCCATGGGGAGAAACTAAGGGAGGAAGGAAGATGAAGCAGCAAGGAATCACTGCATAATTTAGTAAGGTATTCACAATGCACTCCGTGCGGGTCGTTTGAAATTGCGGGCTTGTATTAAGATGCCTGTCGTGATCTGAACCGTAGCCTCAAACCCGTTACAAAAAAGCAGAAATTCATGGGCAAAGGGGTGCTGAGACCAGGGATGGAATTGCAGGGGGATGAATCGAGGGGGTTGAGGGAAGTTCCCCACCCGAAACAAAAATGCAAAAAAAGCAAACAAAAGTTTGTGGCAAAGAGGAGCAGTTCTACAGGATATGGTAAGTGCTTTAATGGCGACTCATCAAGATTTGGGACATCAGATCTACCGCTGAGTTGAGTAACAAACTATGATTATACTCTGAGTGTTTGGGGTGAAGCACATTGCTTTTTCAGTGCTTCTCTCTCGAAATGTCCAGCTACCTCGAGAAAGAAAATATGCTTGCGTAGATGCTTGTGTTCAGCCCTCTCGACCACTTTTTCACTCTACTTGTCAAAACCCTTAGCCTCAACCCGACTGCCTAGTTCCAATACTGGCTGAGGCCCATGTCTCTTCCTGTTTCGACCTACACTGTATGAATGAAATCGTGTCATGGTTTGTCAAGTGTTTGGTCTGGGGACGCTGGTGTTCACGGGTCTGGAGATCGCGATGCACACGACGACAGAGGAAAGATGCGTGAGCGACATCATCTTCGCACATCCCATCCTCCAAGCCCTCTTCACCTTCCTCCAAATGCACTTTCTCTTCGTCAACTCCGAGGTCCCCTTCCCTTTCCGTTCCGTTCCTCGCGGAGGTTTTTTCTTTATAACGTCCCGTCCAAATATTAATATATAGGTGATCGTGGAGAGGTTTGGGGTGGCGGCCCGATTCGGGCTGATTCACTTGGTAGCCACGAATGTGGCCCTTTGGATCCAGATGGTTGTCTGGGAAAGTGCCAACGATTGGCTTCGATGGACCTATGACACAATCCAGGTCAAAGGTCACAGTGTCGTGGAGCGAGACCTCCCAGCTTCCACATCCCAACACCTTCTCGCTCTCCCTAAGGACCAGCTACCCGACTCGGCCGGTAAGTGCATTCCAGACCATTGATTGTAGGGATAAAACTGTGTTATGATCAGTCCCAATGCACATTTGCGCGGGGTCCATACAAGTTCCTGAGCTTTTTTTCCTGGGAAGAAAATGGGGGTTCTCGAAACTCAGTCGCGTGATGCGCCTTTGTCCTGCTTCCTCGAGCAGATCTTTCAGGCAAGAGGATTCGTGTCGTGACAAGAAGCATGTCCTCTCTGTAGATTCATGTCAAGATGAGTGAAATCTGCTAGCAGAGAGTAATAGGAATTCCAAAGTTTAACCCCACTTTATCTTGCGGTAATAGCATGACGAAGTCAGGGAGAACTCGGTATTCGCATCCCTGATCATCATGTAAGCAGCATCACCTCGACAAATTGCTTCATCTGACCGTAGAAGCCGATCATGCAATGCTTTATCTATGAACAGGGTGTCCCACTTTGAACTGGACCGTGAAAGTCAGCTCTGTGGCACTAAATAACCAATAATTCAGAAAGAGCCTGTTCTACTCTATTTTCCCAGTCATGTGACCAATCTTAATGGGAATATCCTTTGTTTTGCTAACAATATCAATACTCATCGATAATAATGCAATACATGCAGAGCTCGTCTTCTTGTCCTGTGCTGGGTTCGATCTCACGAGATCTCGATCAATGTCCTGGACAGGGGTGGAAATCCCTTCCATGAGTGAAAACTTTTGCATAATTCATTATGCTTCATACTTGCTACGATGGCGACGATTGAAGTTGAACTGCCCCTGAAATGGATTCTTTGAATTGTTCAGCCTTCTTGTCTCAAAATATCACGCTATTCAAAATCCTTTAAAAAAAAAAATCCTTCGTGGCATTGATGAGGACAGCAATGGTAAAAGTGATCCAATATAGATGTTTCTGCTGAGGGGTTCCAAAGTGTATCTTATTCGGGTCCAGCTCAAAACGGGAACTTGTATGTTCTGAACAGGTTCGTATTCGCGACGGGCAGACGATATCCCTCAAGTCGTGTGACCTAAGCAGTGGTGAATGCACTGCTGCTCTCCTTTCCGTGCTACGTTGAAATTTCTGCGAATTCTCCCAAGAGTAGCAATTCCAGAAAATTTAACATTTTGAGGTTGCGAATCCCCTCACGGACAGATGCCTTCCAACATTATGGGACTGTTTATCCCATACTATCTGTAAAGCTTACTTCGCAAGAAGTCATTATAAAGCAGAGACCTGTACTGGCAACGATGTAATAATTTTTTATTTGCGAAGTTTGTCATGATTTTCCCAACCTATAAATCCATGTATTTCTACGCACATTTTCTAGAAAGTAGGGATACAACGTATCCCTACGCAGTAGATGAGATTCTGTGACGTCATCGTTCGTGTAGGTTACTATTGAACGTGTACTTTCTTTTTTCTCTTTTTTTTTTATTTCCAACCGTTTCATATCGCAACAGGAGTGAAGTTTTCACAAAATGAAATTTAATGTTTTGACTTATGGGATCAGTTAGATTTTGAGGGAATTTCTGTTATACAAATGCCGTAACAGTTGAAATTAATATTTTTTACTATTTCAACTATTTCAACACTGCTCACGACGAGGAGGGTGAGCCGTGCCATCCCCACTCTGTGGTTGCCGCATTTCTCAGGACAGATCCCTGCCCGCTCCCCACAGGGAAAGCGCGTAGGCTGTAGTCTTGAAAACTGTGGGGAAAGATTCTCGTTTTGCAAGGGAAGCCATGAGGGAAAGGGCGGTGAAACCTTGCATTCTACCAAATTATCCGAAGACTTACGTATTATTTGTAGTGTGTACGAATGAACCGACATCGAAATTCGTGTAACTCGTCATGCTCAAAGAACATGAAGATTGTAGAAGAGAACGGGAAGCGTTAGCAAGAAATTGAATTATGGAAAGACAGCATACGGTGGCCCGTACAGGACTCGGAATGTCTTCGTCACTTCCCGCCTGAGGGAAAATCTTTTGCACGCCTATCCTAGAGGGCTTCGGACATGGACATGTGCGCCTATCTCATAGCCGCATATAATCTCTTGCACATTTTACAATGCTGCCTTTCGTTTCTGCTCGAATGCTTTGCATATTTGGTTTTTTCACCGATTCTCCTTGCCACATGTTCATAATTTTGTGGGTGTATTTTTTACATTCAGTAAGGGATTGCGAGTGCAACGGGACGATGTATGGAAGCATCTCACACGCCCAGAAGATGATCGACCTCTACGAATGCCTAAATCGGAATAAACTGGGTCAAATATGGTCCAGTTCGACACCTTATCTTTTCCCTTTCATCGTTGAGTACAGGTAACCTCCTCATCCCCTCTCCAGGTGTCTTGCATGCCATTTGCTCGTGATGTCACTGATATGTCGTCGTCCTTGTCCCACTTTCTTCACAGCACTGTGCAAGCTTTTTAATTCTCTTTTTTTTTGTTGCTTCTGGTGGTTCTACCATGCATGATCCATTTTGCTTTCATTCCGTGTTGCTTTTAAATTGAACACGTGATCCCGTGTGGTGTGCTGTTTAAAACTTTTGCCCCTGCTTCTCTTTCTCATTTGCAGACTGAAAGTCGCAATTCATTTCAGCTTGATCGCCGCCGCCGTCACGTACATCATGTGGAAAAACGTAGGGAAAGCCAAGGAAGGTCGAGAGACGGGATTGAGCAAGGCGAAACTGAGTGGGCTGGCCTCTGACCTCGCCGGGGACGGCACTCTCGACCCCCGAAAGCGGAGCCAAGGTCATTGGAAGGTGGACTGTCAGAGCTCGTCCAAAGGATTGTTTTTGGGTCTCCTTTGCCTCGTGGGCGGCGTCGTCGTACTCATCATCTTCTACATCATGAAGGGACACTTCGAGGCCAAGGAACAGCTCTTTTACATGTACACCATCACGGAGATTTCTCTCTTGGGTCTCTGCATTCTCGTCTCCATCGTCGGCTTTATCCAAATCCCCAAGCTCTCCCTGTCGGGGAAGAAACCCTTGGATTTGGATCGTCTCTTGTCGTCCACGACGATCGTGGGCGTCTATGTATTCGCCATTTTCGGGATCCTGGTCGGCGTCAGCGGAAAGATAGAGGAAAATCCTCATATCCTCCTCATCTCCCTTCAGGGTCTTCAGATCATTCAGGTCTCCATGCAGGCCCTGTTGACCAATGAGGCTTCACGGCGAACCTGCCTCACCCGACAAGAAATGAGGACCAAACCCGGACGACAGGTACGCTTATTCGAGAACACGCTCAAGCACACAACCTCCTTGTATTGGCCTGCTACGTTTACTTTCGTTAGCCTGTATTGCAAAAAAGATGCGTAAGATCGACAACGATGTGGAATGGAACTGCCACGACGAGACTGTTACATTCAGAATATAATGTACGGGACGAGCATGGATGGACATGCTTTTTAAAATAGAACTAGTTATAGTTTTTCTCAAAAATTTAACCAGAAAGAGGGTAAATTTTTAAAAAGTAAATAACTGCATTTACTGATATTTAAAGATACAATTTTTTTATTACTTACAACTAAACCAATATGTACGTGGTACAAAGCATCAACACGTCTATTCCTTTGAATTCCGCTGTTCCTTTTCATCATAACCTTGCTACCTCCACTACTTAGCTAGAAGCTGGACCCTATGCTATTACTTTGAGATACAGGCATGGGCAGGATTTAATGTTTTTAGTCCCTACACCGATCGATGGAGAGAATTGCCTATAATTTATTATTTATAGAATAAGAGACGCAAAATTTTAATCCGGAAAACCTAACTACAGTTACAGCAATATCCCGTTGTTTTAATTTATATCGTAACTCGTTACATGAAATAGTTACTCTCTAATAAATAGAACTCGTTATCTGTTTCGTAGCTGAGAAGTAACTAGTGACTGGTAAGGCGTTTCTTTTCCTTCGTTACTTACCTTCCCATGGGGGCGGGGGGAGGAAGGAAACTAAAAGCCATCGTGGTCTTCCCTTGTAGTGTCACGACTGATCGATTCGCTCTTAGCCAAGTCTGTCATTGGCTTCACAGGCCATCGTTAGTCTGATTCGAGTTAACGTTGCCCCATATGTCGATCTTCTCCCATTGGGGAGAGTGGAAGAACTCCTGCGACTGCACCAATTCCTATGTTTTCTTCACGGATCAAATATTTTAATTCCTATTAAACGACAAAGCCGTCGTTACGTAGAAGCGACCCCCTTGTCGAATCACTTGAGACGGAAAGGAGACGTATCTTCTCCCTCGTGCCCAATCTCCTTTCAAATAGCGCGAAAATGAGAAAGAGGCCACATCACAAAGGAGTAAAGTCTAAGGCTGACTCATTCTCCTTCACTGAGTCTGGGCTGAATCTGACTCTTGCATAGACGAGGTTCACAACGTCGTCCATGTTTCCTTACTCTTTTCTCTCAAGATGGAAAGAAAAATCTTCCCGACCTTTCAGTTCAATCCACCTATCCAAGTTCAGTCCAAATGGGGGGGTAGGATGGGAAACCAGAACCAGTCAAATACTATAACACCCTTGATGACCAGAAATTAAATAGTAATACGGGGGCTTTTACAGGTGGTGACGTTCCTGCTGTTCGGAAACGCGACCCTGTGGTTGTTGGACACGTTCCTCACACACGACGTGGTCGCCCAGGAGCTGCAGATCGCTTTCTATGGCAACCTGACTTGGGGAATCATTTGTCGCATCTCTTTGCCGCTGCTCATCTTCTATCGATTCTACTCCTCCGTCGCCCTCATTGAAATCTGGAAAAACACGTACAAGACGAAAACAGATTGATGTTGGCTTGGACCTGACTGGGAACCGGAAACCATGCTCTCTTTGCCTTCGTCTGCCTCCTTCCAGAAAGACAAGGCCGAATCAATGCTCACGTTTCGGCTTCACAAAAACTTCTACAGCCCGGACCCCTTGAGCACCCGTTCCCATTCTGCGAAATCCCATTCCGTGAAATCCCATTTCCTTGAGGTCATGTTCGCCGAGAAGCCGCTGAGAACGCCGAATCTCCGGCGGAAGGGGAAGAAGAAGGAGAACCTGCCGCCGGATGAGAAGACTTGCCTTAAGGGTCCCGCAAGGGAATCTCGGCTCCTCGATATGCTTTCCCTTTCTCATGCGCGGCAAATCTTCCAAGCGGAACGGATCCGGGGACTCTTCCATCGACGTCCCTATCAGGATCTGCATGGTCCTCCCAAAGATGAGGATCGATGGTGCTCAGTGTGCCAGGACGGGCTGGACTGGTGCGCGTGCGATTATCCCCGGAGGGAGTATGCTGAATATCTCCCAGGGGGTCATCCCTGGTCCGAACCAGACATTTCCCGCCGCCCGGGTCCGGATGATGATTATTATGAACCCGAGCAGCATGTTCGATATTCGCCAGACTTGGAGGAATGGAACGGCCAGTATCTGTTGATTCATAAGCCCATCAGTCGACAGCGTCTGTTGGATGAGCTCCACGTTTCCGGTTCCTTGCAGGTCCCTTCTCATCCTCATCGCCCCTTCAAAAAACTTCCCTGGCACCAGAACCTACATTTGCTCAGGACCAAGTAAAATATTAAATTATTATGTGGTTAAGTTATTAATAGCTATTGTGTTTTCCTCCTTCTTGTAAAATGCCTTACTAATAATTTACTGTGGGATACTCTGTGATGGCCGTAGATGGTTCTTTCTGTTGAGTTACCATGTGCTTAACCATTTATTTTTCTCTCTGCCGTTATTGTTGTATCATCATGGTTAATTTATGAAATATTTATTTTTTGTTGCTCATTGGTTTTCATCTTCTATCGAGAGTTTATCCGTGTATGAATAAAGCATGAAATGAAAAGCGGAGGAAGATGTCCAAGTGCTTCTCTTTCACCTTCTTTATCCAACCAAGAACAGTGAGAGTTCACAACAGTATCACATTGAAAGAAAATCGGGAGTCCTATAATGGAGACATGGCTCTAGATACAGGACTAGCTACGAAAACCACACTTCGTTTTCACTAGACTAGAGCGAAATATCACAATGGTGTGTCTTTCCTGCGTGTATAAATATCATTCCCCTTTCTCCTTGTAATGACGGGAAAACTGATGATATCTGTATTTTGTCAGACCAGAATCACAGCCCAACGGTTCCATATGATATGGAACAATCTCGGTTGTCATATGACGTCACTACATGGACAAACTGGAATGATGTTTCGGTAGAGTCAACATAAATTACCTTTTTACTTCAGCTGATTCGGTCGCACGAACGAGATCTCCATGATTGAGAGCTCAAACCTCAAGAGCTTTTTAATTTTTTTCCCCTCACGTGTTTTCATTTAATGTTTGGTTGAGTTTGAGGCGGGGTGTGTCTGATTGTGATGACCATGGGGGATAGGTTCCATGGAGACCCCGGCCATTTCCTTCTTGAATTTCCCGACCACCTCGGCCAGGTCGTAGGCGATGGTCAGGTCCAACTTGTCGTGCGGACAGCCCTTGAAGTAGGTGCATGTGTCTTCGGCCTTCGGGAATTCCCACAGGTCGTGAAGTTTGAAGAAGGCCCGGTAGACGTCCGGGTCGGGAAGGTCGTACCGTGACACGTTCGTGAGGGTGCTCACACCCTCGTAGATGCGGTAATCGTTCGGGTGATCCACGATCTCGTTCGCCACTTTCTTCCTGTTGCTGAAGAAGCCCTTGCTGCGGATGTAGGTCCGAAGGTAGCAGTTCACCAGCTTCGAGTGGTTACGCACTCGGATCTTGGAAGGAAACGCGTCGATGAAAATCATTCAATGAATGAATACGTGCGTGAAAAGAAACATATCAACCATGAAAGGAAAGTGGTCCAATTAAAAGTGATCCGTTACTGCAATTAAATAACAAGGTACTTGAAGTGCATTATCGAAACTGGCTCGTTTTCTGCGTGTGGAATTTCTTATTGTTAGCATACCATTTTTTATTTCTGAAAAGTGCTCCAATACATTTTATTTTATTTTTCAAATTATCTTAAATATTTCCAGCTCTGACCCTTCTCTCGGGCGTAGATGAATTTCTGTGGATGTCGTAACGTTGGTCACGTCTCCATGAATGCTTATGACAACTTCGGCTTAATCAGAGAAGTCTCTCATCTTTCCTGGATGTGTGTTTCACTCCATTTAAGACTTGAGAGAATAAAAAAAATCTAAGTGACTTGACGACAGGTAATGTCTAAAAGGGAATAAATTCACGCTATGGGAATTTTTTCCTCTGGATGGTTCATGTTCCATATTCAACTTTTTATTCGTGAAAAAAAAATTACTTCTATACTCCACGGATGGCAATAGCCATGTCCATGCTAGTAGATTGGATCCCCCATCCACTGCTTTTCTTTGGCACGAGAGTGAAGTTGGATTGCCAATCTTGGCTCCACATGACTTAATCCCTGCTATGCACACGTGGCAAGGTCGATCAAACGAGATGAGAGGGGGAAAAACTCACTGCATGTTTCCGAGTCTGAGTGGCCTTGTTCTCGACCCGGTTCAGGATGATGTCGATGATGTCCTTGGCCAGGTCCTCTTCGTTGGACTCGATCAAGGCCAGATTGTCCTTCGACCTCTCGGATTCATACCCGCCCTCCTCCTCGTCTCTCAGGTCGACGGCGTACACTCTCGGCGGCTTGTTCCCGCCCAGCAGGGGCGAGAGGTTCCACATGAGCGTCGCGATGGAGTGCGACAGCTCCGCTGCGCTCAACTCGTTCGCCTTGTTGAACAATATCCTCACCTTCGTTGGGGATAAATACGAAAAAGAGATTAAGCCAGTCAATTGCGACGAGATGCTCAAGGAGACGACGTATTGCGTGGATGCGTCGATAAATGAGAAAATAAAAAAAGCATCGAGTTGAAAAAAAACCAGACTTTTGGCAAGGAAATGGGTTGGCTGAGCATGAAGCAATAACTCGTCAAACTATGTAAGGTTTATACGAAGATCCATGGGCAAATAAACAAAATTTAAGAAAAAAGCTAAGACATGGTTTTGGTTCTCCACCCTCCTTCATCGTTAAATTA
Source organism: Darwinula stevensoni (assembly GCA_905338385.1). NCBI lineage: Eukaryota > Metazoa > Arthropoda > Ostracoda > Podocopida > Darwinulidae > Darwinula > Darwinula stevensoni. Next base: position 7,305 of record CAJPEV010003609.1, on the reverse strand, counting down.
ATGACTAAACATTTGCGCCTCTGATAGAAAAACATTGCACCTGGCACTGGAAAGCAATCTGCAGAATTTACAGATATTTACTGCTATCTGCGCGTGCGCGGCTCTCGGGGAATACAGGTTAACTTCACGGTCTGTAAATACCCAGGACTAGGAAGCCTAGAAGGGTGGAGAGAGACACCTCGCACGTCTTCGCTTCGTCTAGCAAGGGAGTTGTGGGAGGGGGGGTTAGGTAAGCGCTCGCTATTGTGGTGATTAGGGTCCAGTGCAGAGCTGGAGTGAGAACGGGGTTCTATCCACATGCACAATTTGCATCAGTGCTTTCGGCAGGAAACACGGACCAACGGAGAGCAACGGAACCTCATTCACTTTTCATTAGGTATAGATATCTATTCTCTGACGATGGTCCCCTAGGAGGTAGTGAAAGTGGAGAATTCGATTGTAAATAGAGGAAATCAATCTATAAGAACAATTAATTACATGTGACTGAATAAGCAAGAAATGAACCCCAGAAGCAAAGTAATGAATGAGTCCATGCAGACAGCACATTTGGAGAGGGGAAGGGGGAGAGGGGAGAAAAGGCGAGAGTTCACTTGCCTGGTCCTCGCGACCCTTCAACTGATCGAAAAGTGCTTCCATTTCGATGCCAGCTTCCAGATGGTGAGGGTCGAAGACGGCGAGAACGATATCCGCCCTGTCGATGAACCACTGAAAGACATCATTGACGGGATATAGCCGATGCTGTCCTTCCCCGTTGCGGCTCTCCAGCAACCCCGGTGTATCCACGAATATCACCTGACGCATTAAAATCACTCCATTCATTCGTTCATCCAGCATTAGTGTGTCTTGTATTTTATTCGGCTCAATTTTAACCTTTCTATATCTATAGAGATAGAAAGTGAGTGCAGTTTCACTGCCCATTCGGGTAATTGCTAATTTGGCCAACTACTTTTTATATCTACGTTCTTTACTGATATAGATATAGAAAGATATGGTTCACGATAAAATAATATAAAAGTATGCAATGCACCCCTCGCCATCCATTTTTCGAGCTGAGAAGCAAGAGGTCGAGACCTTTTTGAGGAGTCGCGATGGAAGTCTGGAAGCATGGAATCGATTGGCGAAAGCCATCCCGAATTTCTGCAGACTGGCAAAGACCCAATTGGAGTTGAGCTCCGTCCCTCCTTCCCTCCGGATGTCATCCCCATAGAGATACACGTGGAAACGATCGTCCTTAGGCGATGCACCTGCCGAAGGCAAAGAACCGTGTTAAGGAACGACATCTTGCAGTTTCAGCGCAGGAATGTTGATGAGATTCACCGATGTGGAATTCCGACTGGAAATCATCCTCTCCCTCGATCAGGTACTTGATGGCAGAGGTTTTCCCCGTACCCCAAGGTCCCACCAGCAGCACCATCGGGACGGCATGAATCTCAGAGTCTAAATGATTCAAGACATACATAGGCAACAGATCAATCAATAGCAAACCGAATTAACGAAAACTGGAGTGTCTTGTCATTCAACTTTTATATTTTTGTTTACATACGGGACTGACTGAAGCCTTGAAAGAAAAGGACGTTGTATAAAACAACAGGCAATTATCATGGAGGAAGTTTTTCAAATTTAAAATAGCTTTATTTTTATTTTTTAGTCAATTCCGCATTAACTCGTCTGTATACACTTCCAATTTCAAACGAGGCGTGGAGTCAGGTGACAAAATTAGATGATACCTCCAAAGTGGCGGGTGGTGATGTCGTGATACTTGTAGATGGTTTCCATCGGGCGAATGGCAATTTCATAAAGCCTCTTGAATTCCTTCAGGGCTTTCTCGGTGGCTTGGTCCAATTTTGTATCTGGTTCCTTGGCCAGGAACTCTTCAAGCATCTCCTTAGGTCGAAGATGCTCTTCCGCTTCCTCTTCGCCTTCCTCATCTTCCTTTCCCTCTTCCCCGCTCTCGTCGTCTCCACTCACGTCTTCCTCGTTTCCCTCTCCTCCTTCTTCCTTCTCTTCACTCTGGTCTTCCTCTTCTGCTCCTCCTTCCGTTTCTCTCGAGTCTTCCTCAGGATCGTGTTCGTGCTCGTCCTCCCCTCCCTATTCGCGATCGACACGATCCAGAATGACGAGGAAGAATAAATGGAATTCATGCTTGAGTAATTGATTTTCATCATACTTTGTCTGCTTCTTGATCGGATTTGTGGATCGCCGTTTCTGCGCTGTGAGATGATTCCTCCTCCTCGACACTCTCTCCTCCTTCGTCTGCGAGAAAGGAAAGGTATTCCACCTTCCTCACGCATCTCGGTCCAAAAGTAATTTAAAAAAAAAAAAAACTAAGAAAAAATGTAATGGCATAAGTTGGTGACTCTACAGCTAACAGAAAAAAAATTCACTTTAGCTCAACTACCAAAAATAAAAGGTTCAAGCAAACAAGTCACAAAGCAGCAGGCAAGCATAGTATACTGTACATCCACATTTATGGTATTACAATTTGCAGGCGGTGAAGCAAAAGCAACGTTCCGTCGAGAGTTTCGCAATATGAGCTTTATACGAGTCCCTTGCAGTATTACTGGGTTTGAAGCGAAACATCACAAACGTGCTTGAATCTGACAATATTTCAATATGCATGTTTCCCTTGTTTTACGAAGAGAGGCGGTTAGCACAAAATACCACCCCAAGCAGCAAATAACCGTGATGCATGACATTCGTTCCATTTTCCCATGCCCGTATCCAGCCGCAGCGCAGTGGTCCAGCGGAGCAGGAAACCTGGCCAAAAACGGATCGCCTGCCTCGTTTCATCATTCCGTGGCGATGAGCCTCGTTCAGGAACGCAGATTCTCATAATAACCCCATTTTTAAATTATCGCATTTCCCATGAAACTAGAATCAGGTCCTTTAATTGAAACGGATTCTATGTATCCCACGTTAGTGTATACCACTCGGAGATGGACCGCTCTTACCTTGCTCTTTTTTTGCTTCAACTGCTGAATACAGATGCAATTATCCATCTGGACGAGAATCGGCAAAGTTCCTTTCACTCGGGATATTAATTGAACACTTCCGACTTCAGCAGACCAGGATAATGTGTGACTTTTAGCGACCAAGGAAGGATGACAACATTTACCACAAGACTTAATTTTGTAACATGGGTTAGAAAATGAATTAATCCTCTCGCCAGAAAGGCTCAAATCCAGCAATCTCCTTTCGATCAAGTGCCCTTGAGCGTGCCAGAGTGAAGGTCAAATGGTACTAACAGTAGCGAAAAGTATCATCGATTAGAAGTCTAATGCGTCTCTTGAAAGTAATTATTTTATTTCTGTAAAGTTAAATAGTACAAGTGCTAAAATGAGACGGATATATAATTCAGCTTCTTGATTGGTGAAATTGTAGCTAGATTTATGTGAAAGGCATATTTTTCTCAATGCAGGTTTGAAATGAAAAGGAAATTAACTTTCTCCGTCTTTTCACTCTTGGCCATGCCTTTTCGTGCGTTGGACCACTGTGCACTGCCATGAAATCCATGTCGTATTGATGCGGACAAGACATCACCTGCATGAATGTTGGCATTCGATACGTTTACACGACATGACGGGAACATGTCCCGTATACGTTCGTTAGTGTGATATTGTTGACAGAGAAACGTATCATTTCAACCGTGCTGTGTTGGCCATCAGGACGATATCGCATTCAGGCATTTACTCGAGTGCCACGACTAGCTGAATAGCACGAGGTGCCACGACTAGCTGAATAGCATGAGGAGCTCAAATACATCAATCCCTAAGTAAATAAATAAATATAGAGCGATGGATTTGCAGCTGGTGGCACGAACCCTGCCATCGTTCCATCTTTCCTCCATCGTCCTGTCAAAATTCCTTCAAGAGTCGTCAAGGATTGTTTACAGAATTGAAGGAGGCAACGATAGCTTTCCGAATATAACGATTTCGTCGCGATCGCGGCTCGGAATTCTGAGAAATGAAAGAGAAAAAAAAAACAAACGTGAAATGTAACTCGCGAAATAAGAATATACACAAAGTCCCAAGTCGAGAACGCCGTGAATGTCATGAATTTAGATAGCGATTCAAGCAGGTGCTGTCAGAAAGTCCCTCGTCCTTGGTAAACCTTGGCGTGCCCCGGTGGCAAGATTTCTTTTCCGCGTCTTGGGCGGAAAGAAATGAGCCCTAAACTACGTAAACGTGTCGTGATATCCCTTAGACCATACTCAACGCTTTCATCAAGCATCGACATTTATTCAACGTTCCTATGCAGGCTGGGAGCTGGTATCCTACCTGTAATTACTCGAATGAACAAGGTTTCCATGAATAAAGCGAGACATCGCCTAAATCATCTACGTAGCGAGTCCAGTACTGTTCATTCGATACTCGAACTTTTCCCTCGGATAAGTTAAGGGTAGACAATGGTCTTTCTCAACGCGTTAGTCTAAGGAGGTATCCGAGACTAGAAGGACTAGGGAGTCCTGGAAGGCTAGTTCAACTAGGGAGCTCACTCCATTGGCTCAATATTAGAGTAGGTTCGGATCTCCCTTGACAGAGGAGAACATTGTATCTAAGGTAACAGTCTCTGACTACTCTAGAGAGGAATGGTTCAGGTAGAATCACTCGTTCGAGCATTTCCTACCAGACCCCTAGAGACCCGGCAAGGAGGCTCCCAACAGGCTGTGGATCAGTATCGGTACTTTGAAGTCAAAACGATATCAAATGTCAGCAATAGTCAAAATGAGCTCTTTTTTGCTGCCTGGGACAGGGTCTCGTGAATACGTCATTTTTGCTGCACACCTGTTTTCTCTCTATGTCTCACCATGATGTCCCTCCGGAGATTCCTCTCCGCTTTTCACAGTTTCTTCTTTTTCTTCTTCCTCATTTACTTCTTTTTCTTCTTCCTCTTCTCCTTCTTTCTCTTCTTCTTTCTCTTCTCCTTCCTTCTCTTCTCCTTTCTCTTCTCCTTCCTTCTCTTCTCCTTTCTCTTCTTCTTTCTCTTCTTCTTTCTCTTCTCCTTCTTTCTCTTCTTTTTCATTTTCTTCTTCTCCCGCTTCTCTTTCCTCTGCTTCTACGTTTTTTTCTTCATCTCCCCCTTCTTTTTCTTCTTCTCCTCCTTCTTTTTCTTCTCCTTCTTTTACTTCTTCCCCATCTCCTCGTCCTTCTTCTCCCTCCCCTTCCTCTTCCTTCACATCTTCTTCCATGACCACTGCCTCTTCCCCCTCGTCTTGCCGATTGCCTTCCTCCTCACTCGTAGCTGTGAGTGCCTCCTCTTCCTTTTCCATTTCCTCTTCATGACTGCCCGCTGGACTGACTTCCTCCTCCCCTCCCTCTTCCCATTCAACATCCATTCACAACATCCATGGTATCTACCGTGCTTTCCCAATGAATTCATCGCCTTTTTCCTGCAAGCGCTTCGTCGAAGCGAAAGCGGGAAGATCGGTTTCACCCTTTGGGATGTATCGGTGGACTGGCCAAAAAGTCTCGGAAGCTACGAGCAGTTGAACTATGGAATTTGGCGTAGCGGTAGGTTTAAAACTGTAACCAGCCGGATAAGTTTTTAGTTTAAAAGCGTTCCCTGGTAGGATCAAAATCTCTGGTAAATACTTCTTTTTTGACAGGGTATGCTGTTCAAACTTCGAAATATGGAACTTTGTGCGAATGGGGAGGGGTACCTCTAAGACCGAATATTTAAAATATACAAACACAAGTAAGAATTTCAATCGAACATGTTCAAAAGTAAGGGCTGCAAGAAATGTTCAAATGAGATTGTCGCCAGTGGCTAACAGGAAGTTGGCTAGCCGCGCGAGTCTCCTCAGGTCTCGCCTCTGATTGGAAAGGCCTTGGTCGATTCCCTGGTTCAAAGCACTACCCTGAGCTGGGAATGATCACATTTCATTCCGTGAATTAAACAAAAAAATATTTTTTTTTTCTTAATGTGAGCATAATCACGATCGTGTGACTTCTCCTGGTCTCTTTAACGGAAACCATAGATGGCAGTTGGAATTCGTTGGAAAGGCACAACCAAATGTCATTGTTAGTCAGGGCCCACGGACGAATATTAAAGGAATCGAGTCTTGGTGCTGATCATTAGTCACTTGGAAGACGATACAACGAAATGATTTCGCACGACAGCAACTAAAAATAAAACGAAGGTCTCACTTGAATAATTGAGGGCCTCCTCACCTGAATCAGCATGGCCTTCGTGTCCGTGAAGCCCCTTGAGAGCTGCCTCGATCAGGGGCCGACATTCCGATTCCGTCGGCTGACCTCCTCCCTTTTCTAATGATAGATAGATCGATTTAAAATATGATACGAAAATAGGGTACGGTAATTAACGGATGAGAGGCGGAGACCTTGACCGGAAGCGGGAGTGGAGCAGGCCCTGATCACAGGCAGACAGAGGGAAATACACAAAAGAAATCGCCAATTCATGGTCCTTCACTGATCATGGCGGGAATCGATTCACGGATGGGAAGGGGTTGGACCCAGACATCACATCTGAAGATGACAATTGACAGAAGAGTAAAGTTGCACGGTCTCTTTCCTTCGTCCCACCTACAGACATTGGCAGGGTCTCCGGGAGGAAATTCTTGACGCATTCGCCAAGAACAACTCCCGCCAAAACCGCTGTGCAGTGAAGGCTCCCTTTTCTTTCCATATCTTCCAGCTGCTTCCACGATTCCAGAATTAAATTAATGCTGAGCTATTTGTTTTGGAACCTCTGTTCGTACCGGATCTGTCGCTGAAGTCGGCCCAAACATGAGATTGCCCAGAAGATGCATCCAAATATTAACGGTGAAGAAAACTTATTTTCATTAGAGCATCATCAATCCTTTATGACGTGAATACAAACGTGCGAAGGGAGTAGAGCTTATGTTCTTCTTTTGCTCCAGAGCCTCAAGTTTCTAAGCATCTGGCCCTCCCGGAAACGAAAGTTTCCCAGGCAAAAACGCTCATAAACCATTTCTTTCCCCGCCAAGGAAAGAATTTTCCTCAACCAACCCAGCAATGCATCACGTTCGCGCCAACCGGCCGGGCTTCTAAAATAAGATCTCTTTAGCCCTTACCTAAAATTGGCACATCCATCTCGCGAGAGGGAAGGCAGGTGTGTGCGGGAGAAGGCGAGGAAGTCGATGCGGTTTGGGCTGGTTCGAATCTCTTTCTTCTCGCCTGGCGTGATCTGTTTGTGGTGGGAAATGATGCCCCGTGTGTGCGGCTGGTTCTCGTCGCTGCTCGGTCGAGGCTGGGTGTGGCGGGGCGTCTAGGCGTTTCGTGGTCGAGGGGTGGTTGGGGGGGGGGGGGGGGGGGGGGGGGGGGG
>CAJPEV010003608.1:0-29336 GCA_905338385.1 Darwinula stevensoni | reverse complement strand
TAGTTAGTCTGGCCGTTTTCAAGCATTCTATCAACATCTTCCTTTACAAGGACCCATAACTAGTGTTTCCTGTTGTGCGTACAGGGTGTCCACTTCCTATGGAAGGAAGTATCAGCGTGGTCAAAAACTGGTGCTTAAGTGGTCAAATAAATGGGGCTTAAGAGGCCAAAAACTGGGGCTTAAGTGGCCAAAAAATGGGGTGTTTACCACATCTTGGTTTGCGAGATATCGTTCTCGAACATAGGAGGATACCTCCCAGGAATTGTTGCTTTGGACTATGACATAAGGCATAGCATGTGTAGGTGCAGTTACCCGGTTCCCATAAGAGCTGAAGGCCTCTTTCTCGGTCCACACGCAAGCCAAACCGCCGGATCGAATGCATGACTTTCTGTGAGACTCTCAAGGCAATTCTCTCTCTGAGAGAAGCCAATGAGATTAACTTGAGCAATTTTGGGGGGATTTGTGTAATTATGCGCGATGCATGGGAAATCCGTACTTTCCTGAAAAAATATATAAGGTTTTGCACTCCCTGCCCATGTGCACAGATTTTTAATTCATGCATGGCAGCTTCTGATCAAACTATGAGATAGGGAGATATATGCATGATTGTTCTTGACTAACTCTCGTAGTATCTAAAACAGTTTCATAATTGCTTTGACGATGTGGAATGAAGGGCCATTTATGGGTGTCGTCATTACTATAACAGGTGTCGCTTCTATGTCTCAAAGACAACGTCCACCTTCTTGGTGGATTTGCAAGTAGGTGGAAGTCCTTTTAAGCGTAAAACCTACTAACTACCGAATTGAGCCAACCAGAGTAACCAAAAGGACACACCTGGAGGATATCAAAAGATGAGACATATATTCTGGTCGTGAAGTGACGATGTCCTTGCACACACACAATGCACGTATCGGTTGACTCTGAAATCTTTTTCTGGAAGAAAGACATCAACTTGTGCATTGTTGCATTTTCTTCCGCTTTTCGAGATGACGGCAAGACCACATTTCCATTCACTTGGCCTTCATTGCATTGCAAGAGGTTTGCCATCATCGCACCTTTTTTGACACAAATGGTGAACTTCTATAATAAATGATTGGCTTCATGGTTTTGGAAACACTTTTCCCAAATCCTGCGCGTGCCGGAAACGAGCACACACTTCATCTTGCTAATGCGAACGTTGCTCCTGCATTGAAGTCCATATTTCTGTAGCACCCCCCACGACATCCCTTGAAGAACGCGGGGTGATTCTATACAAACTCAACCTGGTGGTGGGTTCGATCATTGTGGATTTCAAGGTTAAAGTTCTAAGTAGTGAACCAGACAACCTAGTAAAAAAAACCTACAGAATCATTGAACCTGCGGTTTGCGAGATATCGCTATGGAACTTTAGGGGATGTCTCCCAGGAATCGTGCTTTGGACCATGCCATAAATCATATGTTTAGGAGCAGTTACTTAGTTCCCATGAGACCCGAAGACCTCCTACTCGATCCACACGCAAGCCAAATGGCTGGATCGAATTCACGACTTCCAGCGAAACTCTCAAGGCCACATCTGATAACAGCAAACGAAATTAAAATGAGTAATTCCTTGGGATTTGAATAATTAAGCGTAAGGAATTGGAAATTCGTACTTTCCTGAAAATATGTTCGGTTTTGCACTCCCTGCTCGTGTGAACCAATTCAGCTTCTGATGAATGGAAGATATTGATATAGGCATGCTTTTTCTTAACTATTCAATAGTTCTCTTTAAAACTCTCCGGGCAGCTTCACCCGAATGGGGCATATCTACTGTACATGGCCCTAATGAAACATACAAGAATGACAAAATGCATTTCAACCTGGTGGGATTTTGACCTGATTCGAAATCCATCTCTCATCCATTTCATAGCAGAGCCAGGTGGTTAAAATAGGGCAATTTGTATGTTATGGTCTTTGACGTGAGAAAGACACCGTGGGGGAAGAACTGACCAATTTATAAAGGCTCTGCACTGTTAAAAAAAATGCGTTTAAGTAGAGTGCCAACTATGAGGAAAAGATGATGAACAATGTTGTGAATTTTTTAAAGGGATTACTATTATCCTGAGCCTGCGAATAATATACTGCTCTCAGTTATTGCTGCCATAAACCGTCAATGTCGTTGTCCACTCGTTACTATTACCATGAAAACTTTACCGACAAAGTAATAATGACCCATTGGGAGTTAAGCCCCTATGCTTATGACTGGCGGGATCCTCCCCTAGGAATAACTGGCTTCTCATGGGTCAAGTACTTCTAGTCAAGCTATCCATTGCCTTGTTTTTCCCGACGTTCCCTACGAGGTGCCTTGCATCGCAGAAATGAGATAGTTCACATTGCGATTTACCTGCAATTGAAGCTGTAACAATTGGCTGTTCCTCATTGGGATTCTACATTGCTTTTTGTAAAATCAGCGTAAGGCTGGTACCGCCATCTTCTTTCATTTTCATTCGGCACGTCCAATGATGCCATTTCATATCTACTGTGAATCCCCTTTTTAAGTAATTTCGCATCGAGAGATGTCATTAGTATCGAGTGGAATTGCACGATAACCTCTGCAATTGCTGTGTCATAAAAAAATGTAAGACACAGCAGTCTGAATTAATAAAACAACTCCTTGGGTGGTTCTATTTCAAGTCAGGCAGGGACATGTTTTTCGTGACAGGTCATAGTCTTCGATTTTTTTAAACAAATCTATGCAACCCTCCCATCCAAGTGGTGAAATATAGAAGCTAGTGAAATATATATAGTGAAAAATAGTTTTTGAAGCAACAGTATCTGCAATAGTCTCGGATAATAATAAAAATCAAAAGTGGAGGGCCCTGAAAATCTCAACTAGCCTAATCGCTTTCCCCCCCCCCCAAGTTCAATTTGTCGTATCTCCTAAGTATTGTACATACCCAAGCAGCATGTTTACGTAAGCAAGATATCAATTTTTTGCAAGCAATGTAAATTTCTTGCGATTGCCATGAAAATGACATACGTTTACGTAAAATTTACGTTCCTATATTTATGTCACCAAAGTGTACGTGTGTTTTACATAAATTTGACGTCACTCCATCTGACGTGAAGTACATGATATCAAGTTTATGCAAAATTAACGCCACATCATCCATATGAAACTTTACCTGACCATCCCGCTGTTCCAATACCAATATTCCTCACTAGATGGAACCCTTGTTCCCCGCATCCTAAAAATGCTATTAAGTACTGACTTTCCCAATATTGTATCAGGTTTTCTTACCAGCCTTTCACTTTTTATCATGCAATCTATGAATATATATATGGAAAGCAGGAAATTATTGCATATTTTTAATAATATATGAGTCAGGGATTCATTAAATGCTGAAGCTAAGCTTATTACAGCTGTGCACGGGATTAGGGAAGAGTAACATCCCAGCTCTGCAAGTACTATATCTTCTCTAACCTTCATGGAAGCGAGCTCCTCTAAACGTCCATTCCTCCTCCTGAGGTCCTGGTACTCTTGAGTGCTGGTGAGGATGAGTACTTGTGTACTCGTCCAAGTAACCTTGAGTTCCAAAGAAAGGAAAGGAATGGGAGAAATTCAGTGTATCAATTCGCTTCAAACGTACGAATTGGCTCGTATAATACACTTGAATGTTAGGGGAAAATTGACATCAATTTTACGTAAAATGGATGTAAACATGCTGTTGGGGATGTAAACGGGAACGTCAATTTTGTGTAAAACTGACGTTAATTTTATATCACCGTTTGCGTATTACAGAGGTGACACTTCTGCAAACATGTTGACATTATCTTGATGATGGTTTGCGAAAAATAGATATAAAATGGACAAGAAATATACTTTCAGTTTACCTAAAATTAACATAAACATGCTGCTTGGGAAGATTTCTGAAAATAATGTATCCCTTACTTGACGATACGTACTGTGAGGAAAAATGGAAATCAGCGTGGTTAATTATTTTATGAGTGTGACTTTTTATTTTCAAAATTAGAAAAATGGTTGAATTTGTCAATATTTGGCCATTTCTTCGGTTGATAAATATGTATCCCATTTAGAATGAAATATATTTTCTCAAACTAATTACATTCATGTATCTCTTGGTGTCATTTGGCATGTATATATTTTATACCTAATTTGAAATTAATAAACGCTATATAGTATTCATGAGCTAAATTGCAATGCGAAGAGTCCACCTCTTGTTCAGTTTCATGAAATATTAATTTTTCTTTTTTTTTTCATTCCCATGTGTCGAAAATGAAAGTCGAATATCCCATTTATTGCGATTTGATGAGCTCATAGCAAAAGTCTGAGATATGAGCAAGGAGAACGGTCCCCCGTATTGTTTGTTCTGCTTGTATCGTCATTGAGGTCATTATATCAGAATGGAATGGAATGTCTATTTCGAAGATTTTTTCCGATTCATGGTAGGACCTAAGCAAAGCGAAGCATCACATGATTTTCTGCGACTCATCTGCAAGCTTGCAAAGTCACCTTGCATGAAGCCGGTAAATTAGAGGTCAATACTACTGATGATATATATAATACTAAATTAGGAATATTACAGACAGTTAAACTCGGTAAACGAGAAACTGGTTCCACATGCGATTTACGATTCAATGTTATCGAAGCAACTAACACGGTTCTCTTGCATAAAGAAGGATAGGAATCATTGCGTGGAGGGCGAATTTCACTTATTCCTACTCTATTATTAACTACTTCCTTCGCTTTGCGCCTTCAACAGACCTCTTCGCCTAGGAGACCTCGGAATGGAGCTCTGCACGAGAGCAAATGCATCAATGAGTCTTCAACTTTTTCACTTCCAGAAACGAACCTGGAATATTATTATACTTACGTTGGAAAAAGTGGCAGGGTTTATGTCAAATAAGCGACACCTGAATAAGGAAGTGTAATTCACTGCAATATTTTAAACCACGAACTCTGTCCGGGGTGATTGAAAGGTAAGGTCACCTGAATCCTTTGTTTCTCACCAACGGCGTGATAAATCATGCATCCATTAGGAAATAAATCATTTCCACCCTCCGATAATAAATCGATCAACTGCACAAAATTGATTATTGATCAACCAGACATTGAAACTTGACATTTGGAAGAAGTGGGATCTGTTGAAATCTATGTTGCAGGTCTCTATCGGGCCTACCGACGACATCGCACGACTGGAATCGATGAAAAATGTGACGTAACGACGTAACGATTTACGACGTAAATGTGACGTAAATCGAAACCAGGATACATGCGCTGCATGGGCCGCTTCCGCTCCACTAGACCGGCGAACGGGATTGGAGGAAGATGCAACTGCTACCCTGGCTTCTTGTTTGACTTGTCTGGAGGGCAAAGAGGACCATCACGAACAATATACTGCTCTCGGTTGTCCCTGTCATAAACCGTCGTTGTCATTGTCCACTCATTACGATTATCATGAAAATAATACTGATTTTACCGACAAAGTCATAATGGCCCCTTTGAGAATTAAGCCAGAATATTTATGACTGACTGTATCCTCCCATGGGATTAGCCCACTTCTCAAAGGGTAAACGATTGAAGTCACGCTATCCATGGCCTCGTATCTCTCGACGTTGGCTACGAGGTGCTTTACATCGTTGAGACGAAAGCGTTCACATGCGATTTACTTGTAGCTGAAGCTGTAATAATTGTCGGCTTCTCATTGGGATTATATTTTGACTTTTCTTGAACGGGAATGAGGTTTGCTTCGTGAATGATATTTGTTTATAATTCCAATTCTAATTCGTAAGGTGGTTCAGCTGATGTCGTGTCAAATTTGCTGCGAATCCCCTTCATATGTAATTCCGCATTGGCAGATGTCATTCGTATTGAAAGAAATTGCAAAGTCAATCATCTGCATTGCTATGTCAGCGCCATTTAAAAAAAATCGCAGCCTGAAATAATAATAAATAACTCAATGTAACCTGGTCATTAAACGATTTCCAATGTTCCCTCCTTTGTGCTTTATGATGTCGTAAACTAATTTTCTTTGATTTTTGATTGAATGAAACTTCCATTTACAAGTTATGTAAGTGAATGAAATATTCTGACTTTTGGCTCATTAGCTATTGGCATGGACGATACCATAAACACAGGGTGGTTAAAAAATCCCTTAATTTTTTGGTGTCGGATATTGTATTAATTGAATCGTGAGCTTCTCCTAAATAGTTTAGCAATATGGATGCTGGGCAAAAGATACTTTTGTAGAAACGATAGGAATAAACTTGTCATTATCGTACCGTATCTTGACTATTGCGTTGGCTCCAGAGTATTGGATATAGAGGAACCTGTTCGAATAACAAGTGGTCATTATGGAAATAATTTACTTTATTGGGGGAGGCATTCGCATTGAGAAAGTTTACAAGTATGCGCAAATTTCGTTACGACGGATGGCCAGGGCATCAATTCCAGGGAGCGGTCGAATGGTGGTGAATGAGCGGTTTTAGAAGCACCCACAACCAGTCGGATGCAAGGATAGAGATCTGGAGATTGTTGGGCCGTGAAAGTACAAAATGTCACCCTAGGATGTTATTCCTAAGTTTTGCAGAGAACAGGCTTCGCCTCACGGCGGGTAATAAAATAAAATATATGATGATATGAACGCAATTCAATTCGATTTCCTGGAAGCCAATCTGTCCATATACGAGCCCATGCAGTGTTGGTGGACAATTCCTTGTTTAAACCTCCATGTCCATCTTATGATCATTACAGTCAAATCATTTTCACCAATTGAATACTCTCATTCTTTTTTTTAATAATTCACCTTAAATTATCTTAAGGCACGATCAGACACTACAATTTTGTTTTCATGTTAGTTTTCACACATGAGCGCATTTTCCATGAGCAAGCCATTATATGCAATATTATATCACATTATTGTAAATGCCCGTGCGTGCACGGGCTGAAATTAGTCGAATTATGATATTTCGTGCATGCCATTATGCTTTTTCTTCGCCAGTTTCCCTGTTTCTGGAGACAGCCTGCATAGCAACGTTTTGTGAACTTCGTCACGCGCTTTTATCCACGGACTGTGTCTCCAAATTTCTATTTTTCAATTACGTTCGGTAAATCCCGCCGCAGAAAAGTTTACAGTTCCCTACGTTTTCGGGGTATTTTGAGACAGCCAAAAATAAAAAAATCATAATATTGAAGCACCAATTAAATGCTGCAAATATACGTGACGCACTGTCTCAAAGCGGCGACGAGACTGGTAACGCGACCAACTAAGGCATATGATCATTGTCAGCAGTAATCATAGCAATATAGCATCATAATCTCGGGGTCTCATTGTTGGTTGTGAGCACACAGCCCGGGAAGGCATTCAGTAGAATGCTATTCTTATTGCTGAAATTAGGCTCCATGACAACAAACTGGTAGAAATGTTGACCCAATAGTTATCACCATAGTTAACGCCCTAATACGTGGTAGTAAAATGTAGTTTCAGTCGAGTGCGAGAAAATGCGTAATTTGAAACCATGTGTTCTGTGTGTTGTTTTATCAAAGGATAAAACAGGCTTTGGACAGCTCCGGTCGGAAATGAAGTTTCGGGTCGAGTGCGGGTCATGGCGTGTGAGCACACAGTCTGGGAAGCGTTCGATATAATGTTATTCTTATTGGCAGAAATTTGGCCTCATTGCATAAGAATGGGACGAGATTTTTGGACGCTTGATCCAAGAAGTATGGCCTACGATCTAAGCTTTTGATTGACACGTAATTCATGAAAATCCGTTCATATGTCTGGGAGAAGTTCCCCCAGTCTGATATCCTGACACAAACAGATTATCCTCTTACGTACAATATTATGTACAAGAATTTTACCCAGCGTGACTCAGGTCAGGTCATCCAAATCATGTTTTCTAGGAACAGTGTGACGAATGATGCATGCATAAGGAAAGAAATCATTTTCACCCTGCGATAACAAATTAATTAACCAAGCGAAATTCCTTTGTGAAGAAGCTCACATTAAAACTTGGCATTCGGACGAGGTGAAATCTATTGAAATCGATATTGCAGGTCTCTATCATGCCGACTGACCACATCGCGCGACTCGAGCAGACGAAATATGTGAAGTAAGTTCTTTCATCGATTCGAGGACATATGTGCTGCATGGGCCGCTTCCACTCCACTAGATCGGCGAACGGGATTGGAGGAAGATGCAGCTGCTACCCTGGCTTTTCCTTTGGTTTGTCTGGAGGGCGACGGGGAACATCACGACTGAGAGATTCTTTGCTCCGCTGAATTTCAATATGAAGATCACGTCGCCGATTCGCGAGCTTGTCGTTCGTTCGAAACTTCAGTGCGCCATGGCCTGCAAGCAGTGAGTCGCCCGGAAATTATCTTCAGAAAATAGGCGTTTTAAAATTGCTGGGAAATGAATGTCTGAAGATTGCTGGAATTTCATAGTGTAATTTCATTTGCACGAAAGCCACAGCAACTGTAATACGAAACGGGTGGATGTCCCTTTGGGCGTAAGTTCAGTATTTCCATGATTTCAATATGATTCAAAATCGGCCCTCGGGAGATATCCGCCTGATTCGAAGTGCACTTAGGCGAACGACCAGGTGCGTTTCCACAAGCTGGGCCAATTACTTGGTTCCGAATACACCTTGTATCAATCTGACATTCAGCCCAGTTGATTGCACTGGGCTTTTGCACGGGTTGCGTAGATGGATTAGGAATTCATGAATATAACAACTTCTCGGGAACTTTAAAGTTAATTCTTTATCTGATGGTTTTCCATTTGGCCTATGCTAAAAATATAGATGAATTCTTTGCTCGCGCATTTGTGAGCGTTTTTAATAAACTTTCCAATAATAATAAAAAATACTTGAAAAGTAAGAAATTCTTCCAAATAAGAAATAAGGAAACGCACCGTTTTTTTCCAAACCAAAGAATTCATGAAATGAAGATTTTCAAAATTCTGGAATCTAATATATATAGACGATCTTCTGACTGCCAGTCAGGTATGCTACGACAACACCACAGAAACCAGCACATCGATTAGCTCTCTGAATGCCATCCTCATCTGTCACAAAAAAATATTCATGAAAAACGTTTCCCCCNTTCAGAAAAAATCCGACTTTGGAGGTACATGCCCTGGGGGTACACATTTTGGGGGGAAACGTTTTTCATGAATATTTTTTTGTGACAGATGAGGATGGCATTCAGAGAGCTAATCGATGTGCTGGTTTCTGTGGTGTTGTCGTAGCATACCTGACTGGCAGTCAGAAGATCCAGGTTCAATTCCTGGCCAAACCTTGGCTCTCTTTCGTTTCTTTTTGCCTTCCATGTCCTGTTACTCAATCCCCCTCTATAACATCATTTTTGCTTGAGGAGAACGGAGAGACATGGAAAGCTGAAACTTGGCATTGACGTGCCTAATGAGACGATGCGTTCAGGAAAAATGGAAAATTTTAGATCCATGCCCTGGGGGTATATTTTTTTGAGCCAACGTTTTCAAGTATTTTTTTTGTCCTGGCGTATTGAACTGGTGTGGAAAGATGAAACAAGGTACATAACTACGTATTGGGATGCTGCGGAAAACTTCAGACTTCCGAAGTAAATGCAGTGTGGGCACAAATTTCAAAGGGAGATGTTTTCACATAATTGTTTTGCATCAGTTTAACTGATAAGCATGGAAAGCTGTAACTTTGCATGAATGTGACTACTGAGACAAGGAGTTAAATAAAAAATGCTAAGTCTCGTTACATCCCCTGGGGGTACTATTTCGAGGTGCGATGTTTTGAAAAAGAAATTGGCATGGCGAATTGGAAAGAAATGGAAAGGTGAAACTTGGCACACTTATAATGACATGATATTACTGAGCTGAGAGAGTATTCAGCTTTCATGGTGCATCCCCTTCGGGCATAGCTTTTGGGTGGTTGGCTTTTCAAATCATGTTTTTTCACCAGTGAAAAGGGCAAATGTATAATATTGAAACTTTAGGGACATGTACATCACCGGGCAGACATAGAAAAGTAGCTGGAAAAATTCAGTTTTTTTATACGTCACCTCAGAGCACAGCTTTTGGATGGGTCGCTTTTCTAAATATATTTTTTCGGCCAGCAAAAAGGGGAAACGTATTAGACTGAAACTGGATGGCATGGAGTTCCCTGAGTCTACATTTCAAAAGAAAAAAAAATTATTTAACACCCATTAGTGCACTTTTTTCAGTCTCATTTTCCTGCTTTTTTTTATCCAAGGAAACAGAGACAGGAAATTTAAACTTCCCTCAGAAGTACCTGTTTGATGGCTGAGTAAAGAAAAAATCATAATTTTGAAATATGTCTCCTTAGCGTAGATTATTGGAGGGAGTTTTTTCAAAATGTATTCTCCACCTTTGCAGAAAGGGACACAAGAAAAAATTTCAAGTAAGGCACACAAAATCATAGAGGTAATGATTTTGATGAAAAAAATCAAGATATTCGACCCCATATGGCACGCATTTCAATGGGGACGTGCTTTAAATACGTGTTTCCCATTTCGCAAAAAATGAATGAATTAATCACTATCCAAGGTAAGGGAGCGCCGAAGGCGCGACCATAGCGTGCAAAAAATGAATGAATTAATCACTATCCAAGGTAAGGGAGCGCCGAAGGCGCGACCAAAGCGAGTTTGTTTGCCCGAAGGGCAAACAAACTCGCTAGTTATATAAATAGATGGAATATACATTCACAGCCTTACATTGAAATTAAAGAACTTCCTACAGTATTTCATCATATTCATGTGATGATGGGATAGATCCTTCATTATGGCCCTTAAGCATTAAATATGAAAAATCAACATCATGTGTGCTTAGGCTGAAAATGTATGACACACTTTATTTGACATCGCATTCCAATGAGGTTTTGATGCCGGAATTTTCGTTAAAGTCGACTCGAATTACGACGACTGGAAGATTCCAAAGCATTATTTGCCCTCTAGAGGGCTTTGTCTGAAGAGTCAAGGAAACACGGTGAGTCGACATAACCATCGCACCACGCAATATTACGCAGAATGGGTTCGTCTCCAGGACTGCTGGTCCTGGCTTCATCTACCCCATTGAAAAGACGTAAGCATAGTCTGCTTCTTGAATTTACCGGCTTGGTTAAATTGCATCACCTCATTATTGTAATGTCAGGGAGATCGCGAGTGGGTGACTGCTCCAAGATCACTTCCAGTTGAGCTATGACCAAGGAAAAATAAGAATGTGTTTCGTCGTTCTCCTACCTTTGCTGAGGGATATTTACTGGAGTTGAGGGACTTGAACTTCGAGCAAGAGAAAGCCGCGAGGTTGCAAATAGTCACAGCCGGGAAACTCAGATATTCCGGGCTTGTCACTGACATTGTCGTCGATATAGGATATTGCAAGTATACTGATATGACATCATAGATCCCCTGGATGAATGAAATCAACAGGAAAGAAATTGAAATTCACTTACTGAAACCATCATGGCTTTATGTACTACGATAGGTGTTCACATAAAAGGTTATTTAAAAGTAAACTCACATAGACGGTAGCACCAACGGCGACCAAGGAGACAATCCACCAAAAACATTTTCGAACAGGGTGAGTGACTCTGTTGGCATTGTTGATACCATTAATCTGTGTATTATCACAGAATTCAGCCAGCACATCTCTGATTGACGCCCAGGGCCTCAGGGTCCTTGTGTCGTCAGTTGAATCCATTGCAGCAATGCCTCTCCTTGGAGTGAGGCGCGTGTATAATATGGAGGTCTTGCCCATCGACAAGAAACGTATCGATCTTGTGGCGTCGGAGGTACCTGTGATAAAAAGCAGTTGGGACTATCTCATACAATATCCTTCTATAGCATGAAGTAATGCTCATTCGCATCGTTATTTTTCCGGAAAAGTCACTCATCCGCAGGCGAAGCACTTGCACCTCTTTTATTACAACTTCTGAATCAGAGGAAAGCTTGCAATCCATGAATGCTGAAAATCCGGCTCTTCAGTTCCATTTCATTGCCAAATAACGTCCATCACCTCAAAATGTATCGTGGTGGCACTGCTGAAAGCAGTTGTTCCTGTGGTTCGGAATAATTAATTCGCTCTGCAACAAGAACATCAGTTTCAATTGAAACTCCGGCTCCGTGTCTTCCAATTCCATCTAATAAAGGATGACATCTAATTTATTTTCCTTCCTGCTCATCATATAATGTGAGTGTTTCCAGCGTGATGCAGTGACTACCATAATATTGGTGGATTTTCCGATGGAATAGGATGAACATTGGAAATCAATCGGCGGGAGTTTAATTCGCCTTTTAACCCACAAACCGCCTTTTAACCCAATCCAGATCTTTGCGAGGGGCAGTTTCGCCGCATTTGTGATGGCTTCTGAGTCATATTCCGATTAGGGTGCTGGTCGTTGACAAAAGTCTGCCCAGTTTGCAAATTGCCTGAATCTCATGTCCACTAACACTTGTATTTAGAATTATGTTCATGCAGGCACAAAAAAGTTAATAATGCACTGGTGAAACAGGTCCCAACTTTTTTCTGCCAAACAATGATTGCATTTTGTTTGCACATTGGACTGGACTGGACTAGAATTTCATTGCCCCTTTTTGCTATTTATTTATTTTCAGCAACGCTTCTGATTGTGCAGTGAAAACTAAATCGTTAATATCCCAATAATGTGAACTTTTTCTATGTTGTCCACTTTTGAAACGAGTACTTGTCGCCATATTTCAGGACTCACATGGTAAATAATTTCTGACGGGAGTATGTAAACATGATATTTTTCAGTCAATAAACACTTCAGAAAAACAGAAAAAGATTGAGAGACGGACAAGTTATGTCAGAACATGCTTCTTAATGAGTCGAAGCTGACAAGTAGACGCGACAATAGCAATGCCCAGAGAGACTTATGAAGCGCGTATACGTGACAGTATCAGTTAAAAGGCTTAAGAAATTTGATAGCATTGAGCAGTGGATTCCTGAAACTCGATGGTAGCACCAGGAAGAGAGGAAACCAGTCAGCCCCAAGCATGGCTCGGTTTGAGGAATGACTTTTATTTACGCATAATGTGTATAATGCGTGGAATGACCGAAAAATCGATGCGGTAGCTGTGTGCACCTTGTCTAACTCGTACTAGAGGTCCGATTCCTTCATGAACGAATACAAAAAGGAAACTGAGTAACTGCAAATATACCTGCTAAGGCAGTAAACCTTAATGTATATGCTCCCGGAGAGGTAAACATAGCTTTAAGAGAGTTAGGGCTACCATAAATATGTATGAACGCTATACAGTACATAGACACGCGTCGTCATGATTGAGGAAAGTGCACCTGGAAATATTAATGCGGGTCTCAGACATTAAACCTATAGGAGGCCAGAGAGTAAAAAGGGACCAATTTTCCTCTTTGAATTACCTTGCACCACGAACGCCTTCATTACAAGTGCCAGTAAGGAAGGGAAATATACCTGCAACCCTGATGAACACAATTTCTACTGGTCTATACACAGTATTCAATGGTAATGCGATTCGTCAATGACAGCAATTATCACCTGAATGGCCAATTAACCATTATCAGTATGCTGCGGAGAAAATACAGTGGTTATAGTGTAAACACCCCACTTTTTGGCCACTTTTTGGCCTCGCAATGCTGGCAGGGATGATAAGGCTGGCTCTGTTGTAAAATATACGAGGTAGATATTAATATAATAAAAATTTAAGCTGAATGCCTTATATGAGAAGTGCATTAGCCTACGCAAAAATGAAAACGTGTGAATGTCAATGTCATCAAATAGCGAAACCTTTCTCTGCCAAATACATATACGCAATCTTTGGGGATTTGGGAAAGACCATCCAAAAACCGTTTAACTGACTCTTAACAGGGCTTGGAAAGACCCTTTGTCTTGGCCTGGCTGGTGAATCATAGTCCTGAAGTTCCTCACAAATTTGACGGATTTATCAGCACACAATAACCCCCCTTGCTTTCTAGTTTGTTTTATTTCCAAAAATGATATGTACATCATCCCAAAGAAGGAAGCTCAGGGAACACAGCCATATACTTCTGGAGTCCATTAAACGAGTATAGGCAAATAAAATTTGAACAAAAACCCATTCCAGCGTACGTCTTTTCCTCTCCTTATTCACGGTGTACACCTGTCTTGATGGTTTTGGACCCAGTGGACGGCGCTTTTTTGCAAGGGTCAGATCGAGTACGCCTTACTCTCGCAGGAAATGCGTCCTTGAGGTTTGCCCTCCATATCTGCGGGCATAATTGGCACCCCCGTCTTCGCTTCTCCTACTCGATTCGTGCCATCTTTGTCTCCAGCTCCTTCTTGTGCATTGCAATATCCTCCCTCTTGTGCTTCTTTGCTTCAGCTCGCAACTCAGCGTCCTCCTGGCGCTGCTGCTGCTTCTCCTCTTCCTCTCTCTATGCCTGCAACTTGGCGAGTTCCTCCTCTCATAGTCGGCGGTGACGTCAAAGAGAGGGAATAAAAGCCGAAGCGGCTGTTGATATTGGAGGTGGGGGTTAGGACGTTAGGAAAGGGAAAAACCCACTCACGATCCTTCAACGACTGACAGATGGATTGATTTCTTCGATCTCGACAATTATACGACCACGCCGAAAAGTTATTGAATTTTCTTTATCTAGACCTCTCTAGATAAGATTGAGCGCCTCAGACTTAATAACCGTTATTGCGTAAAAGAGAGAGGAGTTGCTTAGGAATTGATCATTGAGAAAGAAGCACCAAAAGATGTTGAGGGCAACGAGGGTCTCATATTGCCATTTCCAGTTAGAAGCGTTTATCCTCTGTTGAAAGTTTAATGTTGTACTGTATGTGGGCAAAGTAATAGCTTATTACCAAGTCCCATTATCGCAGCAGCACCTCTTTGTCGGTACCTGCCATTAGACGCACAAGCGAGCGGGTATTGTTATGGGTACCGTGACTGAGGTCAAGATAAAGAATGGACTCACATGACCGTTATAAAGAGGATACTCTGTTCAACACTGTATTGTTTTGCCACATTATTTATAATTAACGAGAGCACTAGCCAGTTTAGGAGTAAATTCGCCTCTCGTTACTTCGAGACCAAACGGAGTCGCTCGACATTAGAAATTAATTCCAGTTAATGATTTCTGCAGTGACAATTTATATTGCCAATCACATATCCTATCAGGAAATTTGACTTTTCTGAATAAACTATGCCGCGTCAAATAAAATATGGTCCTTTTGTGAGACATTGCTGATAATTCGATGGGCATCTTCCTTTAACAGCAGTTTATGATTGAGAAGGCTAGGCTCTGACAAGTGAGGAATCATGCATGCTTATTTTCTCGAGACAGCTTGTCCTAACGTAGTGTCCATGCGTCCAGATGAAGCCAAAGGTGAACTCATGCAATAAAGAATACATCAGCGTATGCAACTTTGAGTACATAGACAACGATTGCAGAGAGTAATGCCAATTCTAAATTGTATTTTTCATGATGGGAATGTTTATGGTATATCATGAGATAGAATCACGGGAAAATCCTTTCTCTATAAAAGCACTTCTTGCCTTTCTCGAATTGGACCTATGGAACCTGCTACTACTTCAACAATTAACATGATCCATGAAAAGCACGCCGGATTCAATCGAAGGGTCTTTCTACTCCCCAGAAAGGTTTTTTTTTCACATTATTTCACTTACTTTACATATATTCACAGAAACTGAAATGTCACTTGCCCAGAGTTCAACAGGCAAGGGTCCATATTTGCAAACTGAAAATCATATGCGCGCTGTCACTGAGATATGTATGAAAGGAAATGAAAATGAGAAACGTTTGAAAACTATTTTGTTCGTAGCTCTCATTGTAAAGTCTATGCGACCTGCATATGTGAAGAATATCACGCACATTGAGATAAAGAATCTAAATAACGTATATATGGCAGCACAATAACAAGAGGGAAATAATAAATTATTTTGCAAAAGAGCAGACTTTGATCTTGAAATAGGTGCAGAAAATTATTAGAAGATAAAAGGAAATTCAGAAAATCTGTGTGCCTCGTCCATTGCCCTCAGTAGAAGACTCGCAAATCACAGGCAATTATATTCATTATATCGACATCCCCATACATGAAGCGCCCCAATAAATAAAGGACAACCGATCTTACCCTGGTAATTCCTGTTATACACGAACGGTGATATATATGGCGAATAATTGTTTAGTAGGCTCCTAACGATGACTACAGGTAAATGTTTCCTCTGCCTTACGTTCAGTATTCATGCGTACTTGCTGCATGGACATAATCATATATCCACCTGACGGCTTCCATTCCCTAGAGGAATCGTGGTTCTCCGTTCCGGCTGGCTCGCCAACGTATGGCGTCAAGACTGGTCCCCATCTTTCACGATCAACCATTCGATTCCTATTTCGTTCCTTCACATTCAGTCATTTCCTTTTCTTTCTTCTTCTCCTTTCTTTTCCCTTAGTTACTGCAGGTATTTCTTCGCTCGGTGAAGTAATAATGATTATGATCCCACCAAAATACGAACACGCACTGTTCCCTTCAAAATAAAAATGAAGTCTACTCCCTAGGTGAAACAAGTGTTTCCTACATACATAATGTTCTAAATGTATCGTTTTCTGGTGAATTTATTGAAATCTCGCATGATTGCGAAAACAAAACGTCGTGTGTACACCTCCTTCTTCAGTAGAATCCTTCAAAAGGATCCAAAATCTATTTCGGTCGTGATTTTACTTCACTTCCCAAGCTTTTCAGCCCAATGCTTCTTCTGCATTCCATCAGAAATGCTCAAAGTCCAAGGTCCAGTCATTTTTTGTGATTTTGTAGCGCAAAATAACTTCTGACATACCGAGCAACGTCAGAATTATGCATTCACTCATGCTACGTTCATACCCTATTCATACCCATAAGGGACCTTTTAGAACGAAAGGACAAAAAAGCACATGTTCGCTGCTCAGGAGCAAGCCAAGTTAATTTCATGAAATTAAACGTTATATCAACATTATTTGTGAGAAATGGATTGGGGAAAAAAGAACGACCAAGAAGGATATGAGTGATAATAATTAAATTTGGTAAGTAGGCTCGTAATAGTATCACATGAAATTAATTAGAGTTTCGATGGTGATGGATGATTATTAAGGAAGGTGACTTGCCAAGCACTCCAATTTCAAGGACGGGTGTGGGCTCATAATATCCTCCTGAAACGGTCATCCGGAAAACGTTTACTGCAGAATCGTGGCAGAAAAAAATCCTAAAGACTGGTAGAAATTCAAGCAAAAGTTTAAATGCCGTGAGCAGGGGCAATTAAGAGAAATATTGTCAAATGTCGGAGAAAAGACGGAAGAGGGTGGCGCCCATGAAGGCACCGTCATTTTGTTTTTACCTCACTCGTCCCTCAAGTGACTTCACAATAGGGCCGTTGTGAAGAGTCTAACTGCGAGGCATTGCCAATATGAGATCATCTGAGGTAATCACAAGCAATTCTTAGGGTGTATATCGGTGTAGGCCAACGGGATGCAAATTTCAACTTCAAGCATCAGCTGATCAATACGCTTTGAGAGCGCCTTTACCGTTCTTCAACTAAACCCTTCCCGTAGGTGAATTCAACCTCCTCGTATTCCTCCCTGAGAACACCAAAATCAACGAAATTTGCCATGCTTCTTCCATTCTTAACACCGAATAGCTCCAGCAAATTGGAAGTTCCATCTCCCCTGGGTTGTAGAGAACACTGAATCTCGCTTTTGGAAGATGTGAATTTAATTCCTTTTTTTTTCTCCCATCCCCCCCCTCCCCCCCTTAGGTAGTCACTCCTGGAGGGTTTTCGGAGGAAAAAGACCAACCATAAGAAAGATATTGACTCGTAGATAACGAATAGTTGCCGTTTGGTTGTTTTCGATGCACCATTTCGCCATGAAAAGTGAAATTAGCTGTGGATAATTTAGGCTTGGATTCCAACCTCCGGTACGCGTATAAACAAACCCTCCTCGATTTCGGCACTCCCAGGCAAGGCAGGTGAAGACGCTTGAGAGCGAGAGCGTGAAGGCGCCTGAAAGTGCGTGAACGCGGACTATTGGGGTGCTAAGATCAGAAAAATTCTCACTTTTGAGGTAAACGCCCTGGGGTAAACATGTAAGGGGAGATATTTTCCGAAAGCTGTTTTGCTTCAGTCAAACGGATGAACATGGAAAGCTTAAACTTTGCATGAATGTCACTACTGAGCCAAGGTGTTCAGGAGAAATGTGATGTTTTTCATACATCCCCATAGGGGCATTTTTTTTTAGGGTGACGTTTTCAATTTTTTTTTTGTCCTAGCAAATAGCCCTGGCAGAAATAGAAAGGTGAAACTTGCCTCATACTTAACTGGGGTGAAGAAAAATTCAGAAAAAAATCAACTTAGGTGATGCATATCCTTAAGGCTTCTGGCTGGGCCGGCTTTTCCAAAGATATTTTTGCATCAGCGCAAAGAGGAAACGGATAAGGCTGAACCCTGGTAGGCACCTAGTTTGCCAAATACTAATTTCATTAAAAATATTAATTTGTTTGTAAAACCCCTGAATGCACTTTTTTTTTGCAAAAGCCGAATTACCTCGAATCTTTTTTGATCCAATGAAAAAGAGAGAATGAAATAAGTTCAAACTTGGAGCTGAAGTACCAGTTTGATATTTGACTGTTTATCCAACTTTTCAAATATGTCCCCTCAGGGCAGATTATAAAGCGATTTGAAGTTATGCACACAAGGAATAAAAGAAGTAATTATTTCACGAAAAATATCGGTTCGTCATGTCACATATTCCGACAGCCACATACTTTTCGTACGTTTTTTCCACTTCAAAAATAAAGTAATGGATCACTAGGCTGAACAATGAGCGCCGAAGGCTCGACCATAGCGAGTTTTTTTTTTCCCGAAGGGCAAACAAACTCTCTAGTTAATTTATAAGCTACCTGCATGGTAAATATCCCTTTTACCCCGTTAGTTGCCGTTCCATTGATTATCCCATTAATCCATTTATTGCCTTTACCTTGAGAATACATGTCGTGATTAAATAGCATATTCTGGGAACATATTACGCAGCAGAAACTCCGTCTTGAGTATCACAGGTAAATCCCTAGCCCCTTTGTGAATCATGCTTATTCATAAAGGGCTTATGCCAACAGACTAATAGCATATGAGAACTATAATTATGTTGACAGAATGAGACTGCTTCGTGGCGTGGCAATGGCCATCGATATTGGCACTGATGTTCTATCAGAAGTCGAGCTATGCTTAAACTGCTATGCTTAAACCTTTCTGAGATTCATCGACAGGAAAGCCTCTCTTCCCTATACGAATTTGCGTTCTCTGTCATCACGCGTTGTCATTATGAAGCATCCATGGTTTCCAGGGTGACGTGGGTCTGATATACGATAATCCTGACGCAAATTCTGCCATAATCTCCGCTAACCCTGTCTCCCCTCTCAGCCCAACTCTAACGCAACAGCCAAGTACTCTGTAATTAATGGTAATTCGAATTGGCAATGCAATGCAACCGAACTGCGAAATTTTCACCGCACCTCTTGAGAGAATATTTTTCCATTTTCACTGATTAAATCGATCAAGAACTGACTGGGTGAATTTGAGAGAAAGAAGGTATAACCTGAAGGGATATGATTCTCTTCAGGAGAAGACAACTAAACGCCAAGTTTATCCATGCTTCTTGACCCGAAACGGTGCGACATATAATAGGAAATGGGAAACTTGTCAAGAATCGAAGGTCGGCATGCCCAAATTGTTGGATATTCCTTGGCCATTGTATAAAATGTGAACGTGACAATGATAATAAGCATCATGCTCTGTTGCAGTCTGCAGTCTAATTTAATGAGTTTAATTTTCTCCTTCCATTAGGACGTGAAAAAGAAAAAAGAAAATAAGAAGACACAAGACCCAAAACTTTTGTTGATGCAAGATAGTCTTGCTTAATGAAAATTTTCACTTCTGGAGAGAATGAAAACTTCTACAAATCCATGCATTTGCATTTGGGGATTTGGGAGACAAAAAGCAGCGGGAATAGCGCTACCTCGCTTGTATAGTGGGAACTGCATATTTATCAAATGAATTGCTAGATGTCAGGCCAGATTGAAGGCCTCAAGGTAGAGAGGACTCCATCCAAGGACATCCAAGGACATCCAAGGACATCACGAGCGGGTCCGGCCTGCGTCTTTGCAATTCCATCCCACCAATCAAAGAACGATTTCACCGTTCCAACATGGCGGCTACCTGGAGTTGTCAGCATGTGTTACATGCTCGCTGGCGCTGGCACGCAAGCTTGAACGATTAAGTAAATGAACTATCGCATAAGCCTCCAGGATCAATGCGGTCATGAAGAATACCAATGAATTTTTTTGAGGGCGAACTTCCTGGTCTGCACATTCCACCGGAGATGCTCATAAGTTTCTATATGGCCTCTGTCTTTTAACGGGCTCTCTTGTTCATATGTTCCCACTTCCTACTTTGTCCCACCATCAGTCTGGTTTTTTTTTTCTTAACCTCTAACCTGCTGCATCAGATCTTTCTCGTTTCTATTTCAGTCGCTGTTGTGGTCATTCACTTGCAAATGAAAATAAAATACATAGCTGCATATTTTGGAGAAAATATCCATATTTGATGTGATGTCCATATTTTGTCTATTACTCATAAACTGTGTGCATAATCTGAAGTAATGAATGACTCGCCATGGCATTAGCCTTGGCGACCCATTTCAGCGCCTTGCTACAACTCTCGGAATTAAACAAGGGGACCAAAGTAGATCATTCTTACAGTTGGAGAGGACATTGGGGGTTTTGTTCTAATAGTGAAAGCCGAGCCAATTGGCTCTGGCTTAACAGTGAAACGGGGAAAAAAATGGTTATCAGAGTGGAAAAACAGGCCAATCGACTCGAGTTCAGGAGAGAATTATTCTCGAATTGTATTGGGATCCAGGGCTGATATCCCCTTCAGGATCAACATCGCAATAACGCCTTGGTGAGTCTATATTATATGAAGAGAGGATCCATTGGAAGAATACAGAATATGGAAATAATCAGTTGGTCTCATTCCACTCAAATTTCATTCGAGGCATTCGGGTACTACTGTATGACGCAATACACTCAAGGAGGGATGAGTAAGGGTCACTGGATAAACTTTGACTGAAGTATAATGGTTTAATCCGTAATTTGGACTTGTACTAAACATATATTTTTGCCAAAAAAAAATCACTGAATACCCAACAACTAAAAATGCTTCAGATGGATATTGTTCAAACACGTGATTCATTTCTCGTTTTTATGGGATTCGTGGCCTAAGAGGTTGAGATATTGGAGATAAAGGACCGACAGTTAGCTACTTGGCGAAACGTATCAGGGAAATATGACATTTATGTAAAGTATGTGGCACAATGAAGTGCCTTGCTATTAAATGAAACCCATTATGGTTTGGCATTTCCGCCCCACCCCCTTCATCACTCTTATGGCACCACGCGTGATGAAAGTTGAATATAAAAGAAATTGATGAATAAATTATTCGAATATGGATGGGGACCACCAAAGGTTCCTTCACTTTCTTTCCCTTTCATTGTTACCTCGATTTCCTTTCGAATTTCTCTCTAGCACTCCCAAGCGTTTCTCTCACCCCCAAGAAAAGAAATAGGAAGGTGACAACCCCCATCGTTATAGGTGCATGGCAGATGTCGTCAGTGGCCGATGAAACGCGAATAATTTTGGAACCGTCTCCTCTCAATTTGTCTCCACTTCAAAGTCAGTTCTGAGAACATAACATTTCCGTCTCGACTGTAGATTCTCTCTTTCTGAATAAGTCTCGGGTTTCCCGCCTGCTTTGCCAGGATTGTTGAGCCAATGCTACAGACTAATGCAACAGCACATTTAAATGATCATCGCATGCCTATATTACAACAGATCTAGTCCTCGAGGTCCATCGCAAATGACAAAGAACAAGCTATTTCAACATCCAAACATCTCCAACCCTCTTCTGTGGTGTTTCAAAGTGATTATAGGCGTTATAGAAGTCTGCAGTGGGAGGCGAAAATGATCGTTCAACACATCTAGGCACTACCGCCACCTTGGCAGGCACGCAAGTAGGAACCATCAATTGTCACCTTAGATGAGTCTAAAGGCATGGAAATGCATTTCCATGTGTTTTTTCAGGCTTTGAAGGCATTTACATTGTTTTTTTTTATTTTATTTTATCTTTTTTTCTTTTACAGTGTAGTGACAATCGCTTTCGATACCTTTCGTAGAAGTGGAGGAAGCCTGGGAACGAGGATAGGATCCCGACCTTCGTTTTCCTCACTCTCCCTCGGAGTAATCCTCCACGCTTTCGTTTCTCTTATTCTTTTCCATCCTCGACGACGTTTCACGAGTCCCCAGCAAACGTCACAGAGAAAAGTCACACCGAGCTGCAATCCCCTTCAGATGAAGATCCGGTCGGAACGATTCTGTTCTCGAAGGGAGCGAGAGCCTTCCCGGCGAATTTTCAAGTAATCGCAATTGGGACAGCATGAGTAATCTGATCCCTCTCGGATATAGACATGATCCCATGGAACAAGATGAGCTTTGTCGAGGGCGTCCAGAAGAGGTTCTCTTGGGAACGGTCATCCGTTCCGAAGCGCGGCTCCGAGGGAACGTTCCCCTCGGCGGGGCCGGAGCTTATCTCGAAGCCAGTGCGGGAATGGAGGCGCCAAAAAATGTGTGAAAATCGCAGGGAAATCCCCAACTCGCATTCTGTTCGTCGAACAGCAGGCGTTTTCCCACCTCCCCCCCTCCGAATCGTTTATAAAAGAAGATTTTACCGTACGGAGGCAGTAGTGCAGGATTCAGGAAGAAGATGAAAACTCAGCGGGATCAAATGGGGCTGGGCCTGGGTTGGGCCTTGCTTCTCCTCGTCTCTTCGTCTCTGTCGGCCGCTCACCCGGTCGCCGAAAAGAAACCGGAGAGACCCGAGGTCACACCCGACATGACCGGACCCTACTTCCAAGGCGACATCATGACCCTCCCCGGCGGAGATCCCGTGAGTTTCCCGCAGAGAAAATAGCGGATCCCTTTCCCAGTGCTCTCGTCGAGAATACGGATCCATTTCAGATGAGAAACGCGCTGTTGGATCCGAACCTTCTATGGCCAGACGGAATCGTCGTATACCAACTCTCATCTTCCTTCAGTACGATCTCTGGAATCTTGCTCATAGAACTAAATCCACGTGCAGATCTTTCCCCCCATCCCAGTATGCTTGCATTCGTGGACGAGGAAGGGCCGCGTCTCAGAAATTTTCTTTTAGCCGGAATCATTCCGGCTGCCGAAAGCTATTTCCTAAGCACTAAGAATGGAAAATAGTGGTCGTGAGTCGTGACGATAGCCTTTCATTTTTCCCCCTGCAGGTCCATTTAATGTCTTTTTTAAAAAACGCAAACGGGAGGCACTGAACTAAGAAATAGTACTGGAGACGGCGCGTATTGAGGTGGGCTTTTTGCATTAATCAGCATATTATTTGGTATCGTGGCAGCTGCCCCTTCATTCACTTCCATGGGGTGTTCCCAAATTTTCAACACAGTTTTCTCGCTGATGAGAGAATAAAGGAAGTAATCCCCGGAGCAGGAAGCCTAATAATTCCTAGGAGAACTTCACGGGCCTGATACCCAGGTATCACGAACATATAATGAAAACATTGTGGAAATATTGTACCACAACATATGGAATGTTGTGCCAATGTAATCGAAAGCATTATAGCAACATCTAAATGTCCTCATTTTCCATGTCGTCACAACATTTTCCTCTATATTGTGACATCTTATCCCTTCTGGCGTGACAACATTGTGACAACATTAATTGACAAGAAATTATTTTGGCAGAAAGGTTTGTCTTTAATAATCCTCTCACACACCCTTCCATTAAACTTACAGCTGCGTGGCCTGTTAATCCTGGCAAATGTGCGGCCGCATGACGAGAATTCACTCGAAGCGACGCTGGAAGGGTTACATACCTCATAAATGATTCCTTCTTTTGCAGAGAAATCAAGAGGCAACCCTCTAGTAAGACATATCTCCTTTACCTCTAGATAAATCGCTTAAAACAGACGATCCGGAAGATACATCTGAATCGTATCTTATCCGTCTATACCGGCTCGAATTCTTTAAGGTTGCCCTTTTTTGGAAATGCACTGCTTTAAAATATGTTTGCCGTGTTGATATAGAGCTAAAAAAAACAGCAATTTCCCTAGGATAATAATTTCTAGATATTTTAAAAGGAATTTCATTTTTCCATATCTGCCTCCTTGCTGTAATAATTTCCAAGGAAAATGTCCCCCCTCCCCCCAAAAAAAATAATAATAATAAAATATATATATATGTATTTGGCCAAAGAGGATATATCTCGAAAAAGTATTTGGTTCCTACATATGCAATTGTGCATGTATATATTTGCTTAAGTTTCAATTTCTATGCCTCCGTTTTGGGAGAACGACATGTGTTTGAAAAGAATAAGGCTCCTTCGGGGATGTACCTTAAAAATATATTGATAGAAAAATTCCTTCAATATGTATCCCAAGAACTAAAATATGGCCAAATTTCATTTTTCTATTTTTTCCCTATGAAGCTTCTTGCAGCGAAAATATCTTTGGTAGAAAATCCCATAAGGAAAAAGTCCTTCGGGATAAACCTCGCAACTAAAAACATTAATTGTATTAGCATACTTCGGCACTTTTCCAGAACTCAATGTTTCAGTAGTCACCTTCTTGTCAGGTTTCAGCTTTTTATGTCTCTCCATTTGACAGAAACAAATAAATATATTTTAAAACATCTCTCCCCCCCAAAAAAAAATGTATGCCCCATGGAATGTACCTCCAAAGTCTGATTTCTCCTGAACTCTGAATCCCAATAGTTGTTTGTAATAAATAATTGTGCACCAAGTTTCAGCTTTCTAACTTCTCGAGACCATGGTTAGAATTAGCGTCAGCCCCTCACGATCGTTCATATATATTAGATGTAAATGTTATATCAAGTGCTTACTTGAATTTGCCATTTAAAAATAATAATTGAGAGCTTGAAATAAAATATTAGAGTCCATCACACTTCCAAGACGATATTTAATTAATATTCATCTCAACAAATACTAGAGATGATCGGAAAATAACAAGACAAGGCCTGTGGTACAGAAATCGGGGAGCTGTGACCGATAACAACATGATAGGCAAATTCGCAAGTGCACTGTTGGCGACTCAGAGCTGAGAGTCAAGCCCTGAGCCGTAGGACATGAGCAGTGGCAGTCGGCGACTCACTTGGGAACATGGTCGCGCGAGGAACTTCGCAGTGTTGTCCGTTTTTCGAGTGCGAAGAACGTGTCAGCGGACGAAATTCATCGGCAACTTGTGGAAGTGTACGGAGATATCGTCAGGAACCGGCAGAATATGCCCATAATGCGGCACCATAATGGTGCAAGCATGTTATAAAGAAATATATTTAATCACCCGCCAATAGTAATGAACTTTTCACCAAATATTTTCAGCTCGCAGAAATACTGACTCCGTCACCAGATCAAAATTAATCTTCACCAAATTGAAGTCAGTCACCATTTTTTTAAATTTTGATTTCACCAAATAAGATTGCACCATCACCAGTGCTGATATCACTTAATCTGCATCAGTCCGAACGAAAAATATGATCTCATGAACAAACTTATGCATTTTTCACCATTAGCAACCCTATCAAGGGAATAATTTTTCTTCATGTCCGGTTAAATCAGTGATGGCAAGATGAGATTGTAAGAATATATGTTTTCGGGGGCCTTCGGGGAAGGATCTGTGTAGTCTCCTTGCGCATGTGAACGCTTTTGAACGCGAAAGCTTTTGATATTCGACTTTTTGCGCCATTTTTCACGTCGTCCGAACCCCTGTGCATCGTAGTCGTTTCTCGTCCGCGGACCGCAAATAGACGCGTCCTTTCCTCATTCACCAAGTCGTCCTTGTCCTTTCTACACGTGTCCCGCCCGGTCGGGTAAGGCAGGACACCGTTGCAATGCACCGTTGCAATCCACCGGCTTTCTCTGATTCCGCCCGAAAGATACCCTTCCTTTCGTGTAATCGAATTCCTTCTTGTGCGTCAGGCGAAGAACAGAAGCAGGTGTTCGAGCAGGCCATCTCCATCTACGAAGAAAACACGTGTCTCCGATTCCGAGAGAGAACCTCCGAAGCTGGCTACATCAACGTCGTCCACGACCCCGATACCACGTAATATTAAATTAAGAAATCCTTTCTCCCAGGAATTCGCGCAGGGGTGAAGGAATTCTCGGGATGTAGGAAAAATTTACATGTCCCTGTATCTCGATCATCTCCTCTAGGAGAGAGGATTAAAAAAATTATCATTCATAATTTCACGAAAACCTCTCCAACGGAGGCGAATATCGACCTACCGATAGCGCTTACCCGATGCTAGTCACACCCTAGCCATTCGGCCGATGCAGTTTTGTTCCAACGAATTTGCTTTGCTTCGGGGGATGCAGCTGCAGCTCTTACGTCGGATACCAGGGAAGAAGCCAAGAGATGTTTTTGTCGGATCGGTGCTTCCTGCAGATCGGCATCGTCCTCCACGAGATCATGCACGCCGTAGGCTTCCACCACGAGCACGGTCGGGCCGATCGCGACGATTGGGTCGTCATCAATTGGTTTAACATCCAAGAAGGTCAGTCTGAGGTTCGTCCTCCCCTCTCTTCCCGCTTTTACGTGTCTCTAAAAGCGGCGTCATTTCCTCGCGGCACGCAGGGATGGCGTATGCATTCGAAAAATACAGTCTGGACGAGATCACGCACCTTGGCACGGAATACGACTACGGGAGCGTCATGCATTACGGGCCCTACGGATTCGCCATCGATCCCGACATTCCGACCATCGTTCCCATCTTTGCGGAGCTCGGAGACATCGGTCAGCGAGAGGGCTTCAGCGACAACGACATCCTCAAGATCAACCGCCTCTACGAGTGCCCGCAACACTAACGTCCGCGACGAGAACCCGGGAATAAATATTAATACATTCTGCCGGCGAGAAATTGCTCGAGTTTCTTTCCATCCTTACCTGCCAGGTCGATCCGGGGTGCTAATATAGAAATAATACAGAGGTATAGCATGGACGACGTCACATTCGAAAGGTATGTCGAGACCACTGGTGCTAAGAAAAAGAACTGGAGATGGCGCACCTATAGGAACAGTATAGGCATGCGTGCTGCAATTGGAAGGCTTAGGCAAGAAATCTCCTTTAGCTAAAGGTCCTATTAGAAAATATAGAATCCTATGGGAATCCTTGTACTCTTAAAGGACCGTTCACTAAAGGAGGTTTAAGCCTTCAGGCATTACTTGTTGGTATTGAGGCTCGTCACCATTCACTTCCCTGGGATTTTCCCGATTTTTTCACCCAACTTTATTCTAAATACTTCCACGCAGTAAACAGCCCCGATACAACAAGCGCAATATTGTAATCCCTCAAATGAAATAATATTGAGACGTTCCAAGACTTCCCTCTATCGTGCTTATGGATCCAATACTTCAATTTATGATAATGGCGGAAAATGGCTATTGGGAATGGGTCTTAGTAAAACACCATACTCCATGAAACCGTTTTAGGTGGTCCTTCCTCCATGGACCGGGTCATTGGAGCAGTAATGCAGAATATGGAAGCATACCCTGCCGTGACCCGCCAACATCTCTACATGCTCCTCGCGGTCGCCCTTCTTCTCTATTGGCCTGTGTTTGCCTAAGCAAGGGCGTCGTAACATTATCGCCTTATTAGACGGGCAGCGAGGAGGATTCTTTGGAGGCAGTGGACATGTTGGACATCATGGTGGAAGTGGTCATGGTGGTCATGGCGGTGGTCATGGTCAAGTCGATGCTCTGCTGAAAAAAAAATTACAATGATGGGTGAGTTCGGGTTGTATTATTCAATTTATTTTAAAATGCATAGGAAATTATTTGAATTTGATTAGGCGATCCGAATTCAGGTTTCTTCAGGAAATCCCATGCGAGAATTAGAAACGAGGGAGATTCATACCTAGAATTTCATTCAAGTTTCACATATCACAAGGAATCATTAGAATGTAGCGACGTTCCAATGATTCCCAGACGCAACTATCTGTGCACAGTTCTTCTTCCCGTCAAAGGGTTACGTCCCATGAGGCAATTGAGTGTCAATCTCGAATTTGGTGTTGTTAGAAAGGGCATAAATTACACTTGGAATCAGGTATTGGACGTAGGAGTCCCAATGGTGGCAAGTGTAGATATCGGCCACTGAAATTGATGGAACTGTTTGATCAAGTGGAACTTCTTGTTTAAGCCTTGAAGTAGTCTTAAAGGTGTCTTAAAAAATAAAAATGGCAGTTTTATGATTAAAATGACACCAGAACGAAGTGTAACGCTCGCGGTCGTCTGGCGTCGCCGGTAGTACTACTCGTACGTCTATGTACTTTATTTAATAGCTACCAGTAAACTACCTTGACCATCGCGAAACAAGAAAGTTAAAAATGAAAAAAAGGATATTAGAAATTTGTCCCTTTGGGATGGTTCGTATTGGTCGGACGGAATCAGTGGCCGTTAGACAATGATTCCAACAGACTGGGTTTTCACAGGATTTCGTTTATTCTATTGTATTGACAAAGAACCAAAAATGAGATTTGTACAAAATCCTCCTCAGCACAACTTGGCAATCGACACGGCTTTCGCTTTTAAAGGTGAATGAACAAAAATGAAAGAATTTCTACAAACAAGAAAATTATTCAGCTCACCCCCTCGATGCAGCACTTTCGCGGGGTCTCGTGATTTTTCAATCACGGCTAAACAACGAAACCGGAAGGGGTTGCTCAGGCTCCAACCCTCTGCACGCCCACAATCCGATTTCGGCCTTGCTATTTTTATACGTCCCTTCTGGCTCCAACCAGCAAGGAACAGAATCTGTAACTCCAGTTTCACCCCCCTTTCACTCTGGGAAAGGAGCGAATTTGCTCCATCACCAAGGAGTAAAATTGCTCTCCTCCTCCGTAAGTAAAAACGCTCCCATCAGAAAATGATAGAAATGTCATGCAAATACGAAAATTCTCATATATAATGCATGTCGCTTTCGCTCTCGTACAGACGTTGATGTTCCTATGACAGTACTGATTACAGCACAAAGGTTCCGTGGAGTACCTGGGATATCCATTCCTTATTACCTCAATTAATTGAGATATATGATTAATATTCACGGACACTCCCCGTTTATTCTAGATCTTCAATGCGGATAAGTTCAAACGCGTTCCAAAAGGGTTCTCAATAGGAATATGAGCTTGTTTATGGCCTGGACTCCATGAATATGTCTTGAA